>SJYA01002923.1:0-19569 GCA_006410615.1 Neotragus moschatus
GAATTTGGACTAGCATTCAGTGGAAATCCAGTCTTCTTATGATTTTCCTCCCTTCAACTTGTATCATATATCATCTAACTTTAAGATACCTTATGTTTTAAAATGATATCTGGAACTCCAGAAATCTTACCTATATACTAGTCAGCATAAAGGAGTATGGCACAGGGGCTGACTCAGTATGCTTTCAGGGATCACTATTCACTACTGCAATCATCAACCAAATTTGAGGGGGGAAAATTCTCACATGTTGCTTACAATATATTCATCTTATGGGTAAAGTTGAAAGAAAAGGAATTAAAAATGATAGTATCACATAAACACTAGCCAAAAAAAGCTAGAGTAAATTTATATCAGAATATTCAGTTTTTAAGACAAGAATTATTATTAAAGATTGTTGTTGTTCAGTCACTAAGTCATGACTGATGCTTTGTGAACCCATGGACTACAGCATGCCAGTCTTCCCTGTCCTTCACCATCCTCTGGAGTTTGCTCAAACTCTTATCCATTGAATCAGTGATGCCATCCAACCATCTCATCCTCTGTCACCCCCTTCTCCTCTGGCCCTCAATCTTTCTCAGCATCATAGTGTTTTCCAGTGAGTCGGTTCTTTGTATCAGGTGATCAAAGTATTGGAGCTTCGGCTTCAACATCAATCCTTCCAATGAATATTCAGGGTTGATTTCCTTTAAGATTGACTGGTTTGATCCCAAAAATGTAGAAGAAAGGAAATAATACTAGTAGAAGCGGAGACTGAAAAACAAAATATCAATAATTATCAAAAATCCNCCCCCTTCTCCTCTGGCCCTCAATCTTTCTCAGCATCATAGTGTTTTCCAGTGAGTCAGTTCTTTGTATCAGGTGATCAAAGTATTGGAGCTTCGGCTTCAACATCATCCTTCCAATGAATATTCAGGGTTGATTTCCTTTGAGATTGACTGGTTTGATCCCAAAAAAGTAGAAGAAAGGAAATAATACTAGTAGAAGCGGAGACTGAAAAACAAAATATCAATAATTATCAAAAATCCCAAAGTTTGTTTCTACCAAGCCTAATAATATGATGAATTCAAGGTGAAATTGAAAAAGAGACAGAAATTGAGGGTATGAGAGGAGCCTCTGGATCACCAGGTGATAGGCAATCATGTTGGGCAACCAGTTCTGAGGTGCCCATATCTGGACTCTTCCTTCCTCTCCAGGCTGATTGCTTATATCTACAGATGATGATTTCCTTTTTGCTCTTGATGTGCCTCTAAGAACCATACCGGTTTAATAATGTTGGCCCAAGCTTTAATTTTTAATGTTGAGATGCAAAAGCAAAAGTATCCAAAACCGTTTGAGTTAAAATGATACTTCTTTTAGATTCCTGAGGTCTCCATAAATCAATTTCAGTAGCAGAGTCTGTGTTTCTGCTGCAGAAATGGGATGATTCTAGTTAGGAGGGGATATAAATAAGGTTTATTAAAATTTATACAACTGAGTAGTCTAAATACAGGAACAGAGGGGAAAAATAGACAGAATGAAAGTGTTGGTATAGTGGACATTGGGACTCCTTCAGATCACATTTCTAAGTCAAACCTGTTAAACTACGTACATCTAAAGCTTATACTTTTTCTGTCTCAAAATTTTCCTAAATAATCCTAACTAGATCATGAGGACTTTGTAGAACATGGAGTAAAATCTTTGTTTTTTCTAAATGTCAGGGGGAATCACTGGGAGGGATTTTGTGTAAAAGGTCATTGTGGCTGTTGTTTGGAGAATGGGTATCCTCAACATGAATGGAAGTGAGGAGACCATTCATGTAGCTATTGTTGTTGTATAGCCCTTAAGTAGTAGCTACACTCACCCAGCCAATCTCTGGGAGATAAATGTTCATGAAACTAATGGGTCTAAATGACTCAGACCCATGGCTATGTCAGATATGGGATTACTTCCTCAAGCTGTGTTAATTAACCATCCTCTTGCCTAATTATCTTGGGGGAATCATTTTTCACTGTGAAAATGATTTTTGAGAGAATGCTTCTTCTTTTCTTTTTTTCTTAAGCAGAGAGGAAACTCAAAATCAAAAATCTTCTGTTTATAGCAAAAGTAATATGAAAGACGTTAGAAATCTTTCAGCTAGAAAAATAATTACCCCAAATCAAAGGCATGATAACGCCAACTGGCTCTTATAAATGTATTTTAGGTCATGTAAATGGTGTTAAAATTTGCAATTAAAGATGGATTTTTCCCTGTGGGAAAGCTACATGCAATTTTTAGCTACAGAAATGTCCTTTCTCTTTGAATCTGAGGCATCCATCTTTGCCATCAGGTAATCTGTGTTATACTACATGTAAGAATTGTTGCCAAGGTCAGTGTCTTAGTTATGTAATGTGGGAAGAATCACCTCTTGTGCCTGCCTGATATATATTTTGTGTTAGGAGTATTAGACTGAAATAGTTGGATGGCAGATGTTATGGAACTAATTCTGTATTTCCTTTCTGATTTCTAGAAAATCAATTAACTCTAATCCATCAAAAATTATTCTCTAACATAATTTTTTCTCCACTTCTGTTGTAGGGTTTTAAGATTATTTTAAGAAGGATCTTTGCTTCTACATTCATTATGCAATTTTAAAGGACTAAGTTTTAATCATTTTTTTACTTGGAGTTCTTGGTCATTCTTTATTATAGTAAGCCTTCAGGTTATATTTTATTTGTGAAGTAAACTCTAAAGCAACTTTGCATACCCTCTAAGAAACATTTGGCTTTAGGAACTAGAAAGACTTTTTCCATATTCTTATTTTACAGAGTTCTGATGTATCAATTATCAGTGCAATGCACCATGAGCATGACTTTCATCCAGTCATTAATTAATACTAAACAACATTTATGTAACAGACACTGTGTTAAGTTCTCAGCATACAGTAGCCAACAAAACTGATGGGATTCTTGCTCCCAAGGAGCCTTCAATCTAGTGTGAGCAAAAGTCCATTCATCCAAGTTCCCTCACTCTGCTGAGCTCCAGTAAGATGTAGAGAAGCCACCAGGCACTGCATTTAAGAGTTTCCACTTTATTTTGAAGATGAAACTCTGATATTTCCTCTGTGGCTTTAGATTTGCACATGCATTGCCTTTGGGCCAGGTGTCAACTTGTGACTATGAGACACTGGCTTTTAAATGGTTTTTAAATATTAAAAAAAAAAAAATTAGACCCATAGATTTTGAGTTGCTGTTTTGCCTGTCAGGCATTTAAATGTGTGGGTACCTATGTACATATGTGTGTATATATTTGCTTACCCCCTTTCTGCTTATTCAGTGACCGCTAAAAGAGATCAATGTGATCCATTTACAAATATGGTAGGTATTTTGAGTATAAAAGATGTAACTTCAGGAAGAATTGATTTTTTCTTAAAGCAGAACTCTATGCTCATTTCCCTTCTCTGGGGACACAATGAATAACGTGTGAGAGTTAGGGAGTAATTAAGAGTAATGACAATGTCAACCCTAGGACAAGTGATAAATCTTAGTTTGTTTATGACTTTGAAACTTTGTTACTGTTTAGTCAAAAGACTACTTCTGAGTAGTCAAAATATGTTACTACTTCTGAGTAGTTTAAAATATGCTAGAGTGATACTTAAGCTTCACAAATGGAGAAATAGACTACCAAAATATATGTTCAAAAATTTCCTCCCAGGAAGCATAAAAAAAACTTTGATATTCCACAAATTATTTTAGAGCATGTACAAATTCTAGACTTTTCTATAATATTTCACTTACCGTTAAATATGTATATGCCCTTGGTGCCTACTGTGTTTACTGAAGTTGTAGTTCCCACTCTAGGTGATCATGGGGAGGTGTGATGAAGACACTAAAACATAAATAACTACAAAAATGTGATTAGTACAAAAATAACATTCTATACAAAGTGCCATGGAGTTACAAAGGTTGTGATACTCAAACTGGTCCTTCTAAGGAAGGAAATGCAATGTCAGCCCTAGAGTTTTCAATTTATTATCCTGTTGTGGGGTCCAGCTTAGGCATTTGTTTTGAAGTTTCAATGATATGTCTATATGGAGCCAAATTGGGAACCATAGATCCATTTTGCTGAGTTTCCTTACTCTTGGCAGTGGCAGTTATATGATTTATCCCAGAGAATAGGGCTTGTTAAAAATGCATATTTCTGGTAACCATCCCTAAGGACTTTGACTCAGTATGTCTGTGGAGAGATATAGAAATGTATATTTTTAATAAGCTATTTCTGTGATTTTTCTGTAGGGGAATCTAAGAACATACTTTGAAAAACAATTGCACTGGGGCTTGAGGAATCTCAAGTCGTGCCAATTAAAGGGTTTCCTGGATTTTAGAAATTTCTAACATTAAGAGGAAATTAGACAGTAAAAGATGTTTTTAGGAATAATAGAAGAGAGATTTCATACATGTGCCAAAGTACACCTTGGTTTTAAAACAATGCTTTAATTTTGGAAGGGACTTCTAAGGTGATTTGATCCAATAAAATATGTTGATATCACTTACAACATCATAAATAAATGGCCATGTAAAATTGGCTGAAATTCTCTTGGGGAGTTTCTTACATCTATGTCCATTTGTACATAACTTTAGCTGTCCACCTAAGCTGACAATGCAAGTGAAGTGTTAGTTGCTCAACCATATCTAACACTTTATGACCCCAAGGACTGTAGCCCCCCAGGTTTCTCTGTGAATAAAATTCTCCAAGCAAGAATACTGGAGTGGATAGCCATTCCCTTCTCTAGGAGATATTCCCGACTCAGGGATCAAATCTGGATCTCTTGCATTGCTGACAGATCCTTTACTGTCTGAGCCACCAGGGAAGCTGAAGTTGACTATCAGTTCAGTCACTCCGTCATGTCTGACTCTTTGAGACCCCACAGACTGCAGCACGCCAGGCCTCCCTATCCATCAACAACTACCAGAGCTTGCTCATCCTCTTCTCCTCTTGCCTTCAATCTTTCCCAGCATCAGGGTCTTTTCAGATGAGTCAGTTTTTCGCATCAGGTGGCCAAAATATTGGAGCTTCAGCTTCAACATCAGTCCTTCCAATGAAGATTCAGGACTGATTTCTTTTAGGATGAACTGGTTGCATCTCCTTGGCAGTCCAAGAGACTCTCAAGTCTTCTCCAACACCACAGTTCAAAAGCGTCAATTCTTCAGCACTCAGCTTTCTTTATAGTCCAACTCTCACATCCATACATGACTACTGGAAAAAACATAGCTTTGACTAGACTGACCTTTATCAGCAATGTCTTTTTAATATGCTGTCTAGATTGGTCACAGCTTTTCTTCCAAGGAACAAGTGTCTTTTAATTTCACGGCTGCAGTCACCATCTGCAGTGATTTTGGAACCCAAGAAAATGAAGTCTGTCACTGTTTCCATTGTTTCCCCATCTATTTACCATGAAGTGATGGGACCAGATGCCATGATCTTAGTTTTTTTAATGTTGACTTTTAAGCCAGCTTTTTCACTCCTCTTTCACTTTCAAGAGACTCCTCAGTTCCTCTTCACTCTCTGCCATAAAGGGGGATGTCACCTGTGTATCTGAGGTTATTGATACTTCTCCTGGCAATCTTGATTTCAGCTTGTGAAATCCAGCCCAGCATTTTGCATGATACATTTACTCTGCGTATAAGTTAAATAAGTAGGGTAACAATATACACCCTTGATGTACTCCTTTCCCGATTTGGAACTAGTCTGTTGTTCCATGTCTGGTTCTAACTGTTGCTTCTTGACCTGCATACAGATTTCTCAGGAGGCAGGTAAGGTGATGTGGTATTCCCATTTTTTTAATGTTACGGCGATTGTTGAGATCTACACAGTCAAATGTGATGATATCTACCAATAAATAACTTTTGTACTATGGCTTTTGACAATAGTAAACAAGCCAACTTCTTCCTCTCTATGGCCCTCTGTACGTTAAACGTATTTATTGACCATCTTTTTCATGATACTTNGTGGTATTCCCATCTCTTGAATTTTCCACAGTTTGTTGTGATCTACACAGTCAAATGTGATGATATCTACCAATAAATAACTTTTGTACTATGGCTTTTGACAATAGTAAACAAGCCAACTTCTTCCTCTCTATGGCCCTCTGTACGTTAAACGTATTTATTGACCATCTTTTTCATGATACTTTGAAATCTGTCAGCCTCAGAAAGTGTCTTCCTAAATGCTCCTAGGAGAGCAGGGTTACTGATGATTTTTATGCCCATATCCACTGCTACCTTCTGTGAGTACACTTCCTGGGAACACTTAGTTTAGTACATTTACAAAATAGTAAAAAATAAACCTTAAATAGAACTTGAAGAAATGAGTGGTTTTCTGTGGATTCCTTCAAATCATTGCCTGACATGAGGAGGATAAATTCATTCCATCAGAAACTGAATTGTCCAGAATCATATAACCAAGCCTAATCTTCCTGAAATCCCTCCCAGAATTGGTTTTCAAGTATACTTGAATGAGATATGTCATAATTCTGAAAGGTGGTCAGGGGTAGAGGGAGGGAGCAGAGAATTTACAAAAGTTGAGTTGTCCGTGTATTAAGACTTTACCTCTAGGGCTTTCCTAGTGGCTTGGATAGTAAAGAATCTGCCTGGAATGCAGGAGACCCAGGTTCGATCCCTACATCAGGAAGATACCCTGGAGAAGGAAATGGCAACCGACTCCAGTATACTTGCCTGGAGAATTCCATGGACAGAGGAGTCTGGTGGGCTACAGTCCATGGGGTTGCAAGAGTCAAACACAACTAAGTGACTAACGCACACATGCACAAGGTTTTACCTCCTCTCCACACCCAAAGCCATGTGTCTGGATTGTCATATTCTGATTCCAGAGAATTTCACCTAGCACCAGAGGTGATAAATTGATCATTTCATAGTATATACTCTCTATTGGTTTAGCAAAGCAGAAAGCATAATCTCCTTGGTGAATCTTTGATTTGCAAAGTTGTTTTTCTAACAGCTGTGGCAGGTATATAGATAGATCAATACAGATGTATATCAATCTATCTATATCTATATATATTATGTACAAACAAGGATGAAGACTTATTAAAAAGACTAGAGGGACATGGAGGAAAGGAAGAGAGAATGTCTGTTCTATGGTTTATGCAGTAAGAAAAGGTGTTGCAAAAGAAAAACTGGGAACTAGGGTTAAAAAAAAAGAAGATCTAAAATCTTCTAAGGTAAAAGTAAATGAAATATTCTATTCCTGGTGAAAATTTTTTTCACTGATCAGTCTACCAAGATGACTAGCAGTGAAGTGGGAAGTGGGAGATGTGGGCAGGCAATTGTAGAACTAGAAGATCTGGATGATCCTTCTTTCTATACCATGCATTTTATATATATATATAAAGTCTGAATTTGCTTGGTAAGATGGTCAACTAATCACTGCTGCACATTATCCATATGATGTTTAATCCACTCAGGACACACCTCCAATTTATCTTATGAATTACTACTTTCTCATGGTACCCAAAGCCTTGTACAAAAAACCTTCCTCCAAATTGTGCTGTACTAAATATCTCAGGGCACCAGAGCCAGCAATTTTTGTCTTTGCTGTGCCATGAACATGGTAGTCTCATTCATACCTCCAGTCATTGTTCTTGCTGATCTTTTACCAGGCAGATTACTGAGTCTATTAATAATATCCTATTGAAGATCTACTTATTTTTCATGATACAGTGTTACAATGATATATCATACAATGTCTATGAAACCCTTCTTGAATTTTTAATAATTGCTGAATTTATAAAACTTTTATTAGATAACAGGCATTGTACCATGTGTTGAATATATTATTATATATCCTAATTTTAAATATATTATCTTAATCTTTATATCCATTCCATAAAATAAAGCATTATTTTTCTTATTTTAGGACTGGGACTGGAAATTTATACAAGTTTTGTTTATCCTTATTGTCACCAAGTTGTTAAGGGTTTAGTTGGAATTTGGACTTAAATCTGCAGATACCAGAATCAACACTCATCTTCATTGTCCTTTATCACCTTTATTATTACTCCTCCCTCTGTTTGTCTTTGCCCAAATGTACCTTTGCCTCTATTTAGAACACATTCCAACTTTGAATACAAACGGTTGGTTGCAGGTCCTTATCCTTCCTCTGCTATTAGCAGTTCTTTCTCATTTCCTCATCATCTTTCTCAGTGAGAGAAAGAGCTGTGCCCAATAAATATTTATTGAATTCAAGATGAGGGACCGACTCTGGGGAACAGTGAAGGACAGGGAAGCCTGGCACGCTATATAGTCCATGGGATCGCAAAGAGATGGACACGACTTAGCGAATGAACAACAACAATAGTGAAGGACCAATGGCTAAGACTTCTGCTTTTGGCTATGATGTAGAAGCCTGTGTCGGAATAACTCACAATAACAGAAATACAAAAGGAAGTCATTTAACTAGAAGGAAAATAATCCCAGATGAAAGAGGAAGCAAATGAAATGTAAAGTGAGGGAGGGGGGGAAATGTAAGTAAATCTAAATAAATACAGGTTGTCTAAAACTATAAGGATAATGATTGTGAGTTTTAAGATATGTTGTAAGAATTGTAAAAAATATTTTTATTGTTGCAAAAAATGGTAAAAGTAACCATTTATTATATACTTCGATAAGACAGTGCAGGAGCTGACCATCTCTTCAAACACAAACTACTCAACTGATGCTCTGTATCCCAACTCCCTTTCAGCTTTTATGGACCTCCTCTATGTATCTTCCACTACTGCCTCACTATTCCCCACATTTCACCAGCAATAGAACATGCAAAATCTTTTCCATCTTTTTATTAAAAGTAAACTTCAGTCAGTAACTACTTTCAAGCCCATACTTCCCTCCAGCTACTTCCATTTCATTTCTTATTCTCAGGCGAATCTCTCAAATGAAGTGTCCTCACTCTTATTCTTCTTTTTCACCACCCATTCCCTACTCAATCCACTTGAATATTTATATAACCCTTTCCACTCCAGTAGAACTGCCCTCACAAAGGTCAACACTGGCTTTCCCTTTTGTAAAGACAAAATACTTTTCTGGATCCTCACTTTAATATCTCAAGAACATTTGATTCATTTGAGAACATCGTCCTTTTAAAATCATGTTTCCTTTGGATGTGCTAATTCACAAACTCTTGGTCTTCCTATTTTTAACTTGTTTCATTTTCGTCTCGATTTATGATTTTTTTTTCCTACTTGCCTTTAAATTTTCTACTTTGATTTACATGTTTTTGTTACTTATTGATGTATAAATTACATATAGTTCTGGGCTTAATTTTAACCCTTCAAAATCCATATGTTGAAGTACTAACTCCCTGTCCTTTGAATGTGACAATAAGGTGAAATGTGATCCTATGGGTGGGTCCTAATCCAATATGACTGATGTTCTTTTATTAGAAGATAAATATAGGTACAGATACATGTAGGTATAGAGGAAATATCAGATAAGAACATAGCAAGAAGGCAGTCATCTTTAAAACGGAGAGAGGCATCGGAAGGAATCAGCCCTGCTAACATCTTGATCTTAGATTTTTAAGACTCTGGAGGAATTATGTTTGATGTTTTAGTAAGGGTCAGGCCACTTCTCGTTTGTCCCTCTTTCTCATACAGGGAATTCCCTGACTTGTTATTTCAATCCTGGAGCATCTCTTGTTTCCTCATCTCCAAAAAGAATAAAGGATATTCAGCTCCACCCTGCAGACATTTTGAATCTTGCTCTCCAGCCTCTTTCTTTGAAACTTCAGTAAGCAAATCTGAGGGAGATCCAAAATATGTGCTTGAAGTAGTTCTTTCTCTCTGGCAAGATTTTGCCTATGAAGCACTAAAAGATTATAGAAAATTTTTTTTCTTTTTCTGAATTTTTGAAGATGCTTTCTAATCCTCTAACCTCCTGATCATTCCATGGCTGCTCTTTCAAGGCTCTGTAAGTTTTCATTCTGTTTACAAGGATTTTATTTCTCTGCCAAGAGTTTGCTGATCTTTTCAACTATTTTATTAAATCTATGTGAACCAAAATTGATACTAAGTCCATGACCAACTTCCAAGGTGGTGCTAATGGTAAAGAACCCCCCAGCCAATTTAGGAGACACAGATTAGATCCCTGGGTTGGGAAGATCCCCTGGAAAAGGGCACGGCAACCCACTCCAGTATTCTTGCCTGGAGAATCCCATGGTCAGAGGAGTCCATGAGGTCACAAAGAGTCAGATACAGCTGCAGAAACTTAGCACTCAAGCATGCTGTGACCAAACTCTACAAAGCACTCAGTCTTGAATATGGCCAGTGATAGCCAACCCAATTTGGATTGGCCCCCTTGACTCTGAGATTTCAATTCATTTGTGCCTATGGCTTACATGGTGCTCTGGTTTCTTTGAAATATGATTTGTGTGGTCTATACAGATTTTTCTATTTGTTGTAGTGCGTATATTACGTGGCTTATTCAACTTGCTACATCTACATGGAAGCAAAGGGCATCTGCTAGGATATTAAAGTTTGGAGCTTCTTGGGACTTAAGTATTGATGCTCTTTTGTTTATACATTTTTCCTTATTGATCACATCTTTACAAGACTTTTACATTTATTTTGCCAGAAAAGATCCATCTTCTGAGCTAAATATTGTTTCATAAAATGACCTCGATAGCCCAACCTCTGTTATGTTACAAAGCACCTTAAACTTTTCAAGTCCAAAATTAAACGCATCTTTATTTCCCCTACGTGGGCTCTTGCATGTTTTGGTGAATAGTGGCATCATGCAACTTGTAGCATTTACATTCCCTGCCCAGAAGCCTGGGAGTATTCTTTTACTTCTCCCTCACTTTATACTCCCTGGGGGAATCACAAGTCATTATCATTTTACCATATTTCTTCACTGCATCCAGTTCTCTGTATGTGTACTACCTTCCTCCTGGTCCTTGCTTCCATCATTGCTCACTTCAAATTTTGCGATATCCATATAGCTCTTCTTACCCCTGTTCTTGATTTTCACATTTGTGACGTGTTTATTTCCTCTGTCCTGGCAGGCTGCTATCAGTCAATCTGTTCAGTCGCTCAGTCGTCTCTGACTCTTTGTGACCCCATGAATCACAGCATGTCAGGCTGCCCTGTCCATCACCATCTCCCAGAGTTCACACAAACTCACATCCATCGAGTCAGTGATGCCATCCAGCCATCTCATCCTCTGCCATGCTCTTTTCCTCCTACCCCCAATCCCGCCCAGCATCAGAGTCTTTTCCAGTGAGTCAACTCTTCGCATGAGGTGGCCAAAGTATTGGAGATTCAGCTTTAGCATCGTTCTTTCCAAAGAACACCCAGAGTGGATCCCCTTTACAATGGACTGGTTGGATCTCCTTGCAGTCCAAGGGACTCTCAAGAGACTTCTCCAACACCACAGTTCAAAAGCATCAGCTTTCTTTGCAGTTCAACTCTCACATCAATACATGACCACAGGAAAAACCATAGCCTTGACTAAATGGACCTTTGTTGGCAAAGTAATTTCTCTGCTTTTAAATATGCTATCTAGGCTGGTCATAACTTTTCTTCCAAGGAGTAAGTGTCTTTTAGTTTCATGGCTACAGTCACCATCTGCAGTGATTTTGGAGCCCCAAAAAGATAAAGTCTGACATTGTTTCCACTGTTTCCCCATCTATTTTCCATGAAGTGACGGGGCCAGATGCCATGATCTTTGTTTTCTGAATGTTGAGCTTTAANAAATATGCTATCTAGGCTGGTCATAACTTTTCTTCCAAGGAGTAAGTGTCTTTTAGTTTCATGGCTACAGTCACCATCTGCAGTGATTTTGGAGCCCCAAAAAGATAAAGTCTGACATTGTTTCCACTGTTTCCCCATCTATTTTCCATGAAGTGACGGGGCCAGATGCCATGATCTTTGTTTTCTGAATGTTGAGCTTTAAGCCAACTTTTTCACTCTCCTCTTTCACTTGCATCAAGAGGTTTTTTAGTTCCTCTTCACTTTCTGCCATAAGGGTGGTATCATCTGCATATCTGAGGTTATTGATATTTCTCCTGGCAATCNGTAAGGCCTCCCCAGACAGCCATTTTGCTTTTTTGCATTTCTTTTCCATGGGGATGTTCTTGATCCCTGGCTCCTGTACAATGTCATGAACCTCAGTCCATAGAACCTCAGGCTGCTATAATTGAGTACTACAGACTGGGTGGCTTATAAACATCAGAAATTTATTTCTCAGAGTTCTAGTGGCTGGGAAATACAAGATCAAGTTGCACTGGTAACTTTGGTGTCTAATGAAAGCCCACTTCCTGGTTTTCACTGTGTTCTCACAGGCTGAGGCAGTGAAGAACCTTTCTAGGGTCAGATTTATAAGAGCACTAACCTCATTGCCTTCATGATCTAAACATTTCCCAAAGTCTCCATCTCCTAAGACCATTAGACTAGGGATTATATTTCAATGTATGAATATTGGAAGGGGACACAAATATTCAGTCTATAGTACTTTAGTGTCTTATAAGTAGTGTTTTTACCTGACCCGATTTATCTATAGCTCCCAATTTTTCACTATAATATGTATACAATATTTTTAAAAGGCATTAAATCTCTGTGTGATTCAGCAAATAGGCTAATTAGCAGCACTCTTTGCTTTACCCTGCCTTATTCAGCTTCAGTTTGAGTGTTTTGGGAGATTTTTGCTGTTGATAATCCACTTAAGTAATATCCACTTCAAAGATTTTCGTATATGTTGTTACCCTGAATTAAACACTTTTCTCTACTTTATATCAAGAGGATAGCTCCTACCTATTTTTTAGTTCTAAAATAAGTGTCACCTTCCTGGAAGAGCCTTTCATTAGTCTGCATCCTAAGGCTGATATTTCTCTCTCATACATATAATACTCCCCTTACTCCTCTATGACACTATCGAGAAAGGGTTTCTTTTTTATAGAGAAAATTTCCAACATAAACAAAAGAGAAAATAATACAATAAGCTACCATACGCTCATTATCCAGATTCAAAAATGGCCAGTTTTGTTTCATCTGCTATACCAAAGCCTTTGACTGTGTGGATCACAATAAACTGTGGAAAATTCTGAAGGAAATGAGAATACCAGACCAGCTGACCTGCCTCTTGAGAAACCCGTAGGCAGGTCAGGAAGCAACAGTTAGAACTGGACAGGGAACAACAGATAAGTAAGGAGTATATCAAGGCTGTATATTGTCAACCTGCTTATTTAACTTATATGCAGAGTACATCATGAGACATGCTCAGCTGGAGGGAGCACAGGCTGGCATCAAGATTGCCGGCAGAAATATCAATAACCTCAGATATGCAGNCGTAGGCAGGTCAGGAAGCAACAGTTAGAACTGGACAGGGAACAACAGATAAGTAAGGAGTATATCAAGGCTGTATATTGTCAACCTGCTTATTTAACTTATATGCAGAGTACATCATGAGACATGCTCGGCTGGAGGGAGCACAGGCTGGCATCAAGATTGCCGGCAGAAATATCAATAACCTCAGATATGCAGATGACACCACCCTTATGGTAGAAAGTGAAGAAGAAATAAAGAGCCTCTTGATGAAAGTGAAAGAGAGAGTGAAAAAAGTTGGCTTAAAGTTCAACATTCAGAAAACTAAGACCACGGCATCTGGTCCCATCACTTCATGGGAAATAGATGGGGAAACAGTGGAAATAGTGACTGACTTTATTTTTCTGGGCCCCAAAATCACTGCAGATGGTGATTGCAGTCATGAAATTAAAAGACGCTTACTTCTTGGAAGGAAAGTTATGACCAACCTAAACAGTCTATTAAAAAGCAGAGATATTACTTTTCCAACAAAAGTCCATCTAGTCAAGGCTATGATTTTTCCAGTGGCCATGTATGGATGTGAGAGTAGGACTATAAAGAAAGTTGAGCACCGAAGAATTGATGCTTTTGAACTTGATGTTGGAGAAGACTGTTGAGAGTCCCTTGGACTGCAAAGAGATCCAACCAGTCAGTCCTAAAGCAGTTCAGTCCTGGGTGTTCACTGGAAGGACTGATGTTGAAGCTGAAACTCCAATACTTTGCCACCTGATGCAAAGAGATAACTCTTTGGAAAAGACCCTGATGCTGGGAAAGATTGAGGACAGGAGGAGTAGGGGATGCCAGACGATGAGATCGTTGGATCGCATCACCGACTCAATGGACATAGGTTTGGGTGGACTCTGGGAGTTGGTGATGGACAGGGAGGCCTGGTGTGCTGCGATTTATGGAGTTGCAAAGAGTCGGACACAGCTGAGCGACTGAACTGAACTGATACCTAATATCCCCTTTCCTCAGCTTTACTATTTTGACATAAATTCTATAAACATTGCAATATGTACATTGAAAGTTCCTTATCTTATGCCATTGATCACGTATAAAAATCTACAGTATTTTCAATATTTTCATAGTATTATAAAATACCTAGTCATTATTTCTTTGTCTCTGACCCCTCCTTTTTTTCTCCCATCCCAGTTTATTTGAATCAGAATTCTAAGCATGAACCAGAAAATAAGAACACTTTTCAGTGGATTGGCATCTTTTTAAAATATGTTGTTATGCATGATTCTTTTATTTTGTTGTTGGTTTTGCCATTTATTTTTTGAAGAATCATGAGTTATTTCCCACATTAATTTCTCTAATTCTTTCATTGCACCCTATAATGACATTTAAAATATTCCTTTCTCTTTGGTTTTGATATTTTGGGAAAACTGTGAGCCAGGTGTTCTCATGTGCTTTCATCAGCAGGTACATTATTCTATTTTAACCTTTCTTTGTGAGCTCAATTTTCATTGATTTGTGCGATCATTATCCTAGGCTATTTTTCCATGTATTGTATATTCCACAAGGGCAGAAACTATTCCAATCCTGTGTCAGATAGAATACCTATCATTAATAATGTGTTCAGTGTATCCTTAATTGACTGAGTGAATGAGAATACATAGCCTGCTCTTTTAATTTATTGCATTGTCATACAGCATTTGCCTCCATGTGGATTTTGGGGTTGCTACAGTGACAAACTCTCATAAGTTACTTCCTGGGCTGGACTGAAACTGTTGTCACATTATATATCAATGAACTTTTTAACAGATGCTTTCAATCAGTCATGCACTTTTCCCACACTACAGAGAACTATCAGCTGATGAAGGATATAAACCTCCAGAATTTGATTACTCTAAATCTGAAAATGGTGGTCAAGAAAGTAAGTCGATCCACTTTTCAGCTGGAACGCTTTTCATTCAAACTGCTCCTAGTTAATCCATGCCAGTGTTGTTGTGGCCTTTAAACCTGAACTGTCTGGAACTGCTTGGAACAAAGTTTACAACATGATGTAAGCTTTGTGGTTCACAGTTTAATATACTCAACACTAGTGGTGCTTTTTTTACTTCAGTAGACATAAAGAATTTCCATGATTGAAGGTAAGAGTAAACATTGTGTGCCTGTCTTGCTTCTGTTGTTTGATCTATATGCTGTCAACTAAACACAAACATAATATTTGTTCAACCTTTTCTGAGACATGTTTTATTTTTTGCTTTTCTCCTCTTTGTCTACAAAGACAGGACAAAGTAAAAAAGAAGCCCACTCCTCTGCTGTTGTAGGCCCATTTCATATGTTGATATAAATAATGTAAACAGAAGTCATTTGTCAAAAATACATTTATTGGAACTAGAATTACTTTATGTGCAGAGATTGCTGGATTGGTTTGCCAGCTCTTACTAAATAATTAATCAAATCTTGATTTGATAGAAATATAATACAAAAGGAACATGTAATAAAATTAAACAATGTTCTTCTATCTTGTAATAGTATTTTGAAGAAAATGTAATTACACCTCATTGTTATACTATTATGTAGAATTCAGTAATCAAATATGCACAGCCATAATTCAAACTAGACATAATAATCAGTGGTTATGTTTTATGAATACTCTTATTTTCAAAACTCTTTCCAGTCAAAGCCATCACCCCTTCCTAGGTTTCTCTCCATCTGATAAAGATAAATAATAAAAAATAATCCTCTTTGATAAAGACAGAACCTTTGGTTGCCTCCTAATTAAGCTCCAGGTACTGAGGAATCATGTTTTACTTACCTGTGAAATGCTACATTAAGTAATAGTTTATCCTGGATTTCTGTAAAAGCCATTGGAATCTCCCTCTAACCCAGACATTGAAATTAAAATTCATTAGTCTTCCTGAAAATTAAAGAAAAAATGTAAAGCATTTTCAAAAATTATTATAACTCCTGCCACTGAGGAACACAACAAACTTTTCTATTAATAGATTTATTACATTAATTTAAGAAATGGTGATGAATACATCCCCTTTGTAAAAACTCATTGGGAAATTTTCTTGGAACTTTCTATCTGAGACCTACTTCTAAATCTCTTATATGTTGTTCAACTTTAAATCTTGAGAACTCTATAATTCATAAGCCAACCATATTTTCTCTTTTCTTTGCTTATTGGGCAAATTTAAAGTCAAGCTGTGGCCCATCTGGAATTTGAGCATGATCTTTCACCCATCTTTTTAATATTCACCACCCTTAACTTGGGAGTGGATAGTTTCCTATCTTTATGTTTTTGTTTGTTTTAAATGCTAGTATTCTTCCATATTACTTATGAAAATTAGAAATGTAAATCCCAAGGTATCTTATCTTACTCTACACAGTCACTGTCTTTGAACTAGTTGTAAGAGTCTTATATTTTTAATTCTATGTCCCATTTCAATTTGTTCTATCAAGTCTTTTTAGGGAAATTTATTTTTTGCTTATTGAGTTTGATGTTTCCACTTCATGATTTGTATTTTCCTGATTCCTTGTTTGTTTGCTCATTTGTTTTGCTTTAAAAATCATTTTCAGTATGGTCTCTTGCATGATTTCTTTAGTTGTTTTTCTGTAGATCTCATTTCTTATGCTGTCTTACCTTCAGAATCACTTTAATTTGTTGTGTCTTTTGGCAGCTATGATTTTCATTGTCTAGCATGTTTTCTATAATTGAATAAATTTTTGTAATTTCATGGATGAGAAGGATATATCAGCCCAATTTGCCGTCTTAATTCAGTCTCCCTCAATCATTGCTTTTTATTCTGCTGAAGGAAGGGTTTTGCATTGAGGATGTTTGTATATCCATTTCTAGACTGTCTATTCTGTTTGTGTTTATTATTTCAACAATACCAGACTCTATGATCACTTTAGATTTATAGTAAGCCTTGAAAATGAGTTGTTTGTCCTCCATCCTTGTTATTCTTCTTCCAGGTGTTTTGTTTGTTANCAATTTGCCGTCTTAATTCAGTCTCCCTCAATCATTGCTTTTTATTCTGCTGAAGGAAGGGTTTTGCATTTGAGGATGTTTGTATATCCATTTCTAGACTGTCTATTCTGTTTGTGTTTATTGTTTCAACAATACCAGACTCTATGATCACTTTAGATTTATAGTAAGTCTTGAAAATGAGTTGTTTGTCCTCCATCCTTGTTATTCTTCTTCCAGGTGTTTTGTTTGTTAGTTTGCTTTGTTTTCTGCCTTTCCATACAAATTTAATAACAGCTTGTTGACATGTACAAAAGAGCTTGATGGGATGTTGACTGTGATTGAATTGAAGCCATAGACCAAGATGAGGATAATTAACATTTTAACAACATTGAGTGTTACAATTTAATGACCATAGAATATCTCTCCACTTATTTAGCTCTTATTTGATTTCTTTACCAGAGTTTTAAGGCTTCATAAATACTGATCCTAAAAATAATGTGTTAAATTTATACTAAATATTTCAATTTGGATGCTAATATAAATGATACTGGGTGTTTTAATTTCAAGTTACAATTAGTTTTTGCTGATTTAAAAGCAATAGACTTTTTAATAGTAATCATCTGTCCTGTAGCCTTCCTATAAACTTTCATTAGTTGCAGGAATTATTCCTTGATTCTCAGGGATCTTTAACATAGACAGTCATATCATCTGCAGACAAGACCAGCTGGATTTTCTCATGTGCAATTTGCATATTATTTATTTCCTTTTCTTGTCTCATTGAATTAGTTAGGTCTTCCACCTACAGTGTTCATCACAGGCAAAGAAGAGTACATCCTTACCTTGTCCCCAGTCAAGCATTCAGTTTGTAATCATTAAGTACAATATTAGCTGAATGCTTCTATAAATGTTACTTGCATGTGCAAGATAAGAAAAACCCAAGTAAGACTTTAGGTGTTGCAAGAGGGCATCAGAGGGCAGACACACTGAAACCATACTCACAGAAAACCAGTCAATCTAATCACACTAGGACCACAGCCTTGTCTAACACAATGAAACTGAGCCATGCCATGTGGGGCCATCCAAGATGGGCGGGGCATGGTGGAGAGGTTTGACAGAATGTGGTTCACTGGAGAAGAGAATGGCAAACCACTTCAGTATTCTTGCCTTGAGAATCCCATGAACAGTATGAAAAGGCAAAATGATAAGATACTGAAAGAGGAACTCCCCATGTCAGTAAGTGCCCAATATGCTACTGGAGGTCAGTGGAGAAATAACTCCAGAAAGAATGAAGAGATGGGGCCAAACAAAACAACACCCAGTTGTGGATGTGACTGGTGATAGAAACAAGGTCCGATGCTATAAAGAGCAATATTGCGTAGGAACGTGGAGTGTTAGGTCCATGAATCAAGGCAAATTGGAAATGGTCAAACAGGAGATGGCAAGAGTGAATGTTGACATTCTAGGAATCAGCGAACTAAAATGGACTGGAATGGGTGAATTTAACTCAGATGACCATTATATCTACTACTGCAGGCAGAAATCCCTTAGAAGAAATGGAGTGGCCATCATTGTCAACAAAAGAGTCTGAAATGCAGTACTTGGATGCAATCTCAAAAATGATAGAATGGCCTCTGTTCATTTCCATGACAAACCATTCAATATCACAGTCATCCAAGTCTATCCCCCAACAGTAATGCTGAAGAACCTGAAGTTGAATGGTTCTATGAAGACCTACAAGACCTTTTAGAACTAAGACCCCTGCAAAAAGATGTCCTTTTCATTATAGGGGACTGGAATGCAAAAGTAAGAAGTCAAGAACACCTGGAGTAACAGGCAAATTTGTCCTTGGAATACGGAATGAAGCAGGGCAAAGGCTAATAGCGTTTTACCAAGAGAATGCACTGGTCATGGAAAACACCCTCTTCCAATAACATAAGAGAAGACTCTACATATGGACATCACCAGATGGTCAACAGCAAAATCAGACTGATTATATTCTTTGCAGCTAAACATGGAGAAGCTCTATACAGTCAGCAAAAACAAGACTGGGAGCTGACTGTGGCTCAGATCATGAACTCCTTATTGCCAAATTCAGACTTAAATTGAAGAAGGTGGGAAAACCACTCGACCATTCAGGTATGACCTAAATCAAATTCCTTATGGTTATACAGTGGAAGTGAGAAATAGATTTACGAGACTAGATTTGATAGAGTGCCTGATGAACTATGGACTGAAGTTCGAAACATTTTACAGGAGACAGGGATCAAGACCATCTCCATGGAAAAGAAATGCAAAAAAGCAAAATGGCTGTCTGGGG
>SJYA01002924.1:0-34799 GCA_006410615.1 Neotragus moschatus
GCGACCAGCAAAACCACTAGGGATTCATGCTGTCAAGAGAAGGAAGAAAGAAATTCAGTTGATGAATATAAAGGCTCAGTAAAACAGAGTTCATGAAGGAAAGAAAATAGGCAGTTCTTTGTTATGTCTAAACCTCAACATGTTGCACCAGAGTAAGAGACAAGATCATGGGTTGCTTATGTCCACAGACTACTTAATTATCTAAAGAGATACTGGGGGAATGGTGGAGGGGCAGCAATCTGTGAATCAGAACCATTCGGCTATGAAAGTCAAGACTGTACATAAGGACAGATGTTAAGAACAGTGAGGATTGTCTTGCGTTATATTACATCCCACCATCAACCAGACCAGGAAGGTGCTGATTATTGAATAAATGCTCAAAGCATTTAATTATTTTTTAAAAAAAGATGTTAAAAGATATATCTGGACAGTGTTTGGAAGAGGTAGAGAAACCAACTGGGTACACATACTCTTTATTTGATTTGAACTAGAAAGAGACTAGACTGTTTTTCACCTTCAAAATCTTAGTTTTGATGGAACTGACAATAAAGGCACAAATAAAGTGAAACAAATAATTTTAACAAAGAAGAAAATGTGGCAATGCCTGAAGAACAGATGAAGTAAGCAAAAACCTTAAATATGATTTAAGGTTTAAAAAAAAAAAACCTTAGATATTAACAACTTGCAAGTGTATACTCAGAATACAGAATAAGAATACAGAACAAGAATATTTAGGTTTCTAGAAAAATTAGGCAGGTTTTCTTCTGACAAAGTGATAGGTCCTATGGGAGAAAGTAACCCCACAAGACTAAGAGTCAGTACCAAATCCCAGTCATCTTACCACTCAACATCTATCACACTGGCTGGGTAAACAACAGGCGTCAGTAAGTGTTCACTGAATGAAGGTATATCATAATGTACAATTACAATTAGTTAGTATGGTGTAGTTCAAACCCAGTCAGGAAACTCAACCTTTTTTTAAGCAGTGAAACTTTAAAAAAAAAAAAGAAATCTATGTAGAACTCCAATACAGAATAAAAATGAAGCTGCCACTAGCCAGCCAGGCCGAAGTCAGTGGGAATAAACTAGCCTCCAATTCCCTAAACCAACCCTAAGATGTATGTAATCTAGTGTGAAAACCACCATTTATTTTGGAAATGTGATAGAAAGCATGATCCTTCAGTTCTCATGTTGTTAAACTGAGGACATTACCAGCACTGTGTAGAAGAAACTCTAAAAGATGTTGCTAACTTAAATAAAGAAAAAATTCTACAAAGAGAAGACTGTATCACTTAGAAGAATGAAAACAAACTTTGTAAAGGGGAAAAAAAAAATCAGAAAAAATTAGGCCACAGTGGATAAAACAAAAAGCAAAACCAGCATCTCATTAAAAAGCAAATTAAGACCATTGAACATATTCATACAAATGTAACCACCACCACCATCGAGTCAACTGCTTGACTGGCCTAACTACTGAATACAATAGGTGCTTCCAAAGAGCTGAGTCTCAGCTTCATACTATGTAGAAGAATCCCACCACAACTGTAGAGATGTGACCCATTACTGAAATGCTACAGACTGTACTGCTTTGCTTAACGTATTAGTGCAAGAGTTAACAGCCAGGACCTTCTACCACTGAGAGTTGTTCTTTGACCCCAGACAAGGAACAGTATTCCCTAACATCTCACAACTTCTCAAGTACAAAGGGCAGAGCCTCCACACTTTCAACAGGTCTGACGGGGGTGACACCTGGGACTTGTATACCATCCGCAAGGCGGGCTGTACAAGCAGTGATCAGGGGGCAGCAGGACGTCTGGAAACAAGCAGCCAGTTCCTACAGTGGTGAAAATTTGCCCAAGGCAGAATTAAAGAAAGGGTTGCTCCATTAAATGGCCGTGACCTGGTACAAACTTTTTATAGTAAGGACTTGAGGAAGAGGAAATACTAACAAGAATGACACATGAAGCAGTCCATTACAAAATAAGGCCACTTCAACTATTATAAGCTGTAGAACCCATCTGACCCTCAAGTTTGGATCTGTGAGGAGGTTTTGTATAAAGCATAAACACCTAATAAATGGTGAGTTTCCTTTAAAATATGCCTTTGCATTTGATGCCATTTTCTTTGCCAAGAATGCCTACTTTTCCCTGGCTCTCCACATGGCTTGCTCCTTTCTCACGTGTTAGCTCAATCATCACTACTTTACAGAAGCTTTCCCTCTGCTTTGCTCTATCACAGTACCCTGTTTATCTCCTTCATAGACAAATACGCTAATTAAGTGTTAGAGTAACTGCTATCTCGGCAAAGGCAAGGGTCATAGCTGTCTTGTTCACCTTTACCCAAAGGCTAAGAAAGTTCCTGGCACACGTAACAGGTGAACAATAAATATCTGTAGAACGAAAAATCACTCTACCACCTTTACATGAACATATACATGCATACACAAACACAAGAAAACGGGGAATATCCGACAAAAAACAAAGGCGCAAAGTACTGAAAACAGCACCTGTACATACAGGTGAATATGGTTATAAAACACAAGTACCAACCAAAGATAATCTGTCTTTAAAAATATGAAAACTTACTAGAAAGGGACGAGGAGTGGTCACTAGCTGTTTCTACTGAGATGCAAACAAGAAAAGTTTAAACTGGAATGAGTTAACAATAAACTAAATAAAATGAGGATTATCTGCTGCAGAATGACTTCCAACAGAGCTTCCGACACCTCTGGTCCCGCCAGTCCCTGCGCAGCATGAAGTACGGTGGCTTCTAACATATGCAGGATTAGTTAAGAGCAGCTCAGACCACAGGTATCTATAAGATAAAAACCCTGCTAAACGGCTTCTCCCCCAAATTTTACAATTCGGAATTCACAATTATGTAAAATAACATAGATTCCATAAATTTAATACAACATACCTTAAAAGCAGATGGCCCCTATCTGCTGATCAGACCTCAGCACTACTTTTCTAGGTATTCTGCCGAAGCAATTACATTTACAAAAGGTCCATTTCATAACACAATCTGGTAATTAAATCCAATGAAATTCAACTCAAAAGAGGTTTGCTACTGAAATATTTGAAAGTATCTTTTAAAAAGGGGGTTTATATTTTTAGACTGAATTTTCAGAAAGGATAAATATATTGAAATAATTGCAGTATATCCCTGAAAATAATTATACTGCCACCTGTGCACTTCTTATGAGGTGTAAAGATAAATCAAAAGACTGCCAGGTTATACGAGCCTCTTATTAACTGTTGAAACTGAAATTTGGTGTAAGACAAAAAGGACTTACTCCATATGAATTATCACTGTACCCAGAACTAACTGGTGCTGGCAGTATCAGTACAACCATTGATGGTGATGGATGTCATGCTACACTGTTTTGATGAAAAAGTAGAAATGGAGGAGAGGTTTAGAAAGATTTCCATAAAGTTTCCTTATAATGAGATTTAGCAGTAAGTAAACAAACACAGAAAGAATGAATATTTAAGACCCACTGAACAAATTAAGGTCAAGGATTTCAAAAGTTAATCCACTTTTCTTCCCCCAAGAGTTTATTTTTGGTAAAAGGCAGAAAAATTAGTTTTTCTACAAGGGAAATCTGCTTCTAAATGATAATTTGAAAATCTTGATATATATTATATATTAAAAAAGACACACAAAAATAACAAAAAAGTGGGAATAACAGATTAGGTACTGTAACTTTATAAAGGCTTGCCTAAATCAATAAGCAGCACACACACACCTAATTTATGCAAACTAAAAATGTATATAAACAGCACAATACTGTGATACTGGATCATGATACATTACCTGTACACATAACTACTACTGTTATTAATAAACCTTTGGGACACTCAGTTTTATACCCAACAAGACATCAGAAAGTCTTTAAAATCTTCTCTTCTTCCTTTACAGGAGAGTATTTCTAGACATTAATTTTCCCATCTAATATTCGAACATAGGAAACCAATTCCACAAGGTGCTTTAATTGATGAGACCTCAAGTGCTGTTTTCTCTTGAATTTTTGGATAGTAAACAGTCCACGGGGACCACACACAAATACTATGACAGAAGAGTTGGTACATTAAGTCTTTTGATGGGACTTGACTGGTGATGAAGCTTTATGACATGCTTGAGCAACGCACTGAAGGGGATCCCATCTGAGTTAATACTTTGTCCAACCACTGTAGAGGTCCATTCAGATGAAGTTCAATCCAGCAAGGAGTGCTTGTTACCGTCTGCCTTCTGTTTAAAAGAATGAAAGACAATAATTACAAAATCAAAAGAATAACAGGGATATGGAAGAACTAAGATAAATCAATAGGTTGTATATACGAAACATAGATTCCTTTTTGAACGAGTATTAAGTTTGGACATCTATTATTTTGAAAACTGTTTAATCCTTAAAGTCTAACAAAGTACTTATAATGCTATAAATAATCACTGCCAGGGCAAGAGACATAAACCAGCACTGTCCCAAGCAAATCAGAATATATATAGTCACTTTACTTACTAATCATCTGAAGAATAGAAAATACTCAAATAGAAAATGAAGTCCAAATGGAACAGAGTTCAGACTTAAAGTATATCAAAACAAAAATTCTGACCCAAGCTTACCACAGAATGTTCAAAGCTGGGGTTCAATGTCCCCTGACAAAACAAAACAACCAACATCCCTTTTAGCAAAATCATGCAGGTTTTTAATAAGAAACACCTCTAGTACTTCAACTAAACAAGCTATCCTCTAAAAATCGCCAACTGTTCAAGAACATCCTGTCACTTCCACATACAGATTTTTCTTATTTACTATATACAGTAAGCCTGTTTGCTTCAACATGACAACCCCACAAACATGAGAAAAGGCCACGATCAGCTCTTTGCCTCGGTGTGACACGTGCTCAGGGTAATCTAGAACCACCACTGTATTTCAGAGGAAGTGGTTTTACGTAGCAGGTGGTGTTCGTGCCCTGTGACTCCCTTCAGATTCTCAGTGCTCTCCAGCCCACTTCCAACTGCAGGTGTCTGCATATCTGTGCCTGCGAACCTCTGTTCTGTCCATATATGGAACAGACCAGAAGTGCCAGTGAATTAACATCTCCAGGAACAGACCTCAACCAATGACACAGGAATTGGCATTTAAGTGCCCAGTTTCCTTTCCCTCCAAGTGGGGTAATTCTGAGTGTCCTTTACTCTTTTCCCAAAGTTTTCCTAAGAACAGCTCTAGTGGCCCACCCACTAGAGGAGGAGGCTTAAGAACGGTGTGAGTCGTGTTCCCTCCCCTGCCTCTCTTCCTTACCTCCTCCTTCCTTGGCAGCGTTCCCTGCATTTTCTGAGTAAACTTACAGCAGGCAAACCCTTGCCTCAGGGTCTGAGCCTCACATTATCTGTGCCCCTGCCGGGGCACTTCAGTACTAACTCACTTAACTGAGACATGAATTCTTTACACATCTGTATTTCCCCTTACTATGTCTCCTGATTTTTATGCTGGGAATCAAGCTGGCACTTAAAGAAACTAAAAAATAGTTTAGAAATCCAAACATCAAATCTCTCTCCTCAGCACCTGTGTCATTAAGGATAAAAGGTTCCACAGTTCACAGATGTATGGGTATCTCAGTTATTTTGATCTGTAAATGTTAAAGGAAACTTTATTATCCAAAGTAGATGTACCTGAACTCCACTATCCATGAATACATGCTGTATATTACTGCTTCTTGTATAGATTTTAAATTATCTCTGGGTTAAAGAACAGCAGAGACCACAGTGGATGAAGACAGTAGTCACCAGTCAACACTGGTCTTAACCGGAGACCATAGACATACACGGAATTCTCCCTGACCTATGCAACTCATGTTTAATGGCACTCCATTCCTACCATGTTTCACAACATTATAATCTTTCGAAGGAGAAAAAAAAGTCTGATCTAATAAACTGGTATCAGACAGTACTCTCTGAATCTAATTTTAATATCAACTCAATCCAAGTTCAAAGGAAAAAAGAAACTCAGCATTGTTTAAAGGTATCCAATCTCAAAGGGGAAATGATTAAAACAAGAGAGCTACTGCAAAGTCAAAAAATGAATTCTTGCACTAACATAACTTGGACAAAACAGTGACAAGTCTCACTTTAGATACAAATATATAACACATTGTATACCTTTATAGAAGTAGTCAAACCAGTAGATCTCAAATCTCGTCATCACAAAAGTCATACACCTCAAAATTTAAGACAGGGAATCAAGTTCAAATGAAATAAAAATTCTAAGAAGGGTGCAAACTGCTGAATGAAACAGGAGTATTATTACTATACCATATGAGTATCTTCTTAAGCAGACATTCAGACTGTAAGTAATGTGAACTGGAGAAAGGCTAAGTATTTTATTTATAGTTTTATTTATTATTATGCTGATGAACTATTCCCTTTCTTTGATGTGGAATCCAATCAACTGTTTAATCTAGCAAAAGCCTAACTGATCTTACTCCCTGATGACATATTGGTTCTGGCAAAATTCAATTATGTAACTGCTACTACTATCCTTAGTGAAGAGTCAAGGAGAGCTTTCCTAAGGTCCCCTCTCTACCACTGAGAACATGTCCTTGGGCAAACTATCAAATCTCACCTAAGCCTATCTCCAAATCAATACTGAGTTTGGACCTTTTTTTTTTTTTTAAACTTCACAAAGATTGCAACCTTATAAAGAAAGAATAAAAACAGCAACAGTAATTCTTAGCCATGCTGAGAGGTGTGAGATACTGCATTTAAAACACAGCACAGTGCCTGGTACCTAAATACTCCCTTCTATTACTGAATAATGTTCAACCTTTTAACCTTCTATTGAAGTCATCTCAACTTCTTTGTCCAGTCCTATTCTTCTTTACTTTCTATATTCCAGTCAAAATGAACTGTACTCTACTGCCAGGATCATCACTTTCCACCCCTGTACACCTATGACTACTGAAATCCTAGACATCTTTAAAACCCAGTCTCTGGGCCATCTCTTCCTCTCCTGGCCCCAGGAAAACAGTTCTCCTTCCATGAACTGATAACCCTTCCAATATGCCATTTACGGTATTTAACACTCTGCATTCTGTTACAGTGCCTGCCCATACACGTTTTAATTCTATGTTCTATGGTGCCAGCACAGGAATTTCAATAGTTTTGAATCTAGAGGCCTCCAACTTTCTTTTGTTATTTTACATAAAAATTTGCTCTCTATAAACTTCAATGAAAATATGGATAAACTTCAGAAGATTCATGGAGTGGAAGAAAAAGAATTACACTCTAGAAATTTAAGAGTTGATTGTGTATTTCATACCGGTATTCTGCTCCCCACCCTTTCACAAAACTCATTCTTATGGTGCACATTCTAGTCAGCTGATACACGGCTTCAAAACCCTGATTAACGGACTGAGCCAGCAGAGCAGCAAATTCCTGGTTGTTGAAGATCTTCAGATTACAGCCTATGATTGAAAAAAATATATAAAAACATTATGTACAAAGAAGGCAGTGGAAGAGAATCATTTTAGAAGAGCCACAGGTACTAGAAGGGTGGTGGTGGTGCCGTTGCTGAGCTGCGAGACCCCTTGGACCCCAGCCAGCCGGGCTCTTCTGTTCCATGGGATTTTGCAGGCAAGAATACTGGAGTGGGTTGCCATTTCCTTCTCCAGACATTTGAATACGAGCATGCAAATCATCTCCTGGTTCCAAAAATTAACAGCAAAGAAACACTTGACAAGTTGACATGATAGGCCCATTTATACTGCTGCATCCATACCTGGTGGAATTTTACACACGGTTGCAGGGTGCCAGCCGTATCTCTGATTACAGTTGGGGCTCTGCACAAAGATTGCACTATCACTTAGGCACTCGGCAAAAACTTCCCCACCTATGTAATATAAGCGCACTCCTCTTCCTAAAACAAAACAGACGTGGAATTAGTTTTACAACATTTACTACTTCAACAGCACTTCTGAAGGATTCTTAGAGGAAAAAGTAAAATGGTATAAAGTACCTTGATGATCTCTCCCACAGCTATGCTTTTCTGAAATCTAACTTTGAAACATACTATTGTTTATTTTTCCAACAATGATTTTATTGATTCGTAAAGATAATACATGCTCATTAAAAGTGCTTAATGTAGAAAAGTGGATAAGCAAAATAAATAATTCCAAACAAATCTATTTTTGAATAAAGTAATTTACTTCATTTGAAGGAATTAACTGTCTAGATTAATATGCCTTCATTATGATACAGTTTTTCTTTTTAAAGAATCCACTATGTTTAAGAAAAAAATAATAAAAATTATCACCTGCCCCCTTTAAAACTATTTATTATTGTGGGAACCAGATCTCTATTTATAAAAGCAGAATGAGGTAAAAAAAAATTATATCGGGAGATTTTAAAATACCTCTTTCAGAATCTGACAAATCAAATATACATAAAATATAACAAAGACAAGGATTAAAAAAATAAAAACTGTGGAAGGCAGAATTCTAAAACAGCACTTAACATTCTCATCCCTCGTGTGTTTATCTTCTCAATTATTCAGTCAAACACTAAGTAGTGCTTAAAGGCATTTTTCAGATGCACAGTTCTTAAATCAGCTGATCCCAAGCAACAAAGACTATCTTCGGTGGGCCTGACTTAATCAGGTGACAAACCTTAAAGGGACTGGGCTGGTCCTGGCAAGAGTGCCTCAAAGTGTGAGGGAGCAGAACTGAACAGAGTCGTAACTGCTGAATGAAGATGGAGCAGGGCATGCAGGTGGCCTCTAGTTGCTGAGAGTAGCCTCTAGGGGACAGTCTGTAGGAAATGAGGATCTCAGTGCTACAACTTCAAGGAAGTGGACTCTGTAGTAATCACCTGTGAGCTTGGAAAGGGACCTCAAGCTTCAGATGAGGTAGGGAGAAAAAGCAGGGTAAGCCTACTTATTTAGAAGTAAATATGGTAAGGTTAACCTTCTATTAAATTTCTATGCAGAGCCCTAATGCGAACATAGAAAAATCAGAACTATTTTAGTTAAAGAAGGGTGGATATTCAGAGGCCTTCATCACCTGCAAGACATCTGAGTACCTCAGTGAGATTATGTAAAATCTATACATCAAGCGAGATTTGAGAAATTTCACATGGAGCCAACTAACATCTCCGAAGTCACTAGCACTGTGCACTCACACTGACTCTCTTCTCATAGGAGGTAATGGTTAATTAAATGAAAACAGAAGCACACTATTATTAAAAGAAGTTTCTTTAAGGTGATGAGACTTATGTTCAGTTATTTTAGTAGCACTCAAACTATTTTTCCCTCATTGTCAAAAACCAAAACCAAACAAACAAAAAACCCCAATGTCCCAAAACGTTGCTATTCATGTCTTGCTGCTGCTGCTGCTGCAAAGTCGCTTCAGTCGTGTCCGACTCTGTGCAACCCCACAGATGGCAGCCCACCAGGCTCCCCCATCCCTGGGATTCTCCAGGCAAGAACACTGGAGTGGGTTGCCATTTCCTTCTCCAATGCATGAAAGTGAAAAGGGAAAGCGAAGTCACTCAGTCGTGTCCGACTCTTCGTGACCCCATGGACTGCAGCCCACCAGGCTCCACCACCCATGGGATTTGCCAGGCAACAGTACTGGAGTGGGGTGCCATTATGCAAACTTACCATATTATGTGTTAAAACTAAAGATTCAAAAAAATTAATTCACTTGAAAATCAACATAGTAAACTTACTACATATTAACATAAACAAGTTTATGAAAAGTATTTCCCAAAGTAAGGAAAAAATTAGTGAGAAGAGTTTTATATCTTTGCAAACCTTAATGTCTGGCTTAAGACAGAAGAATTCTCATCAGAGTCTATGTTTAACTTCTTGCAAAATCGCAAGCCTTGTAAGCTCTGGAATACTTCACTGTCGAGTCACAAGAGAATGAGAGTGAAAATGGCAAACGGCATCTTAGTACCATTACGAAAATAGCTTTTACCTCATAAACTCTGAGAGGGTACCTGGGACCACCACATTCTAGGATCCTGTGAATTATTTCTGAACAAGTTAATGGTGGTTTTTGTTTTAGATATCTTGCTTTAGATTAATAGTGTACAGATCTAATATATGAATTCACTGAAGTGGAGAAAAAACTAGGAGATGTAAACAAACTGAAAAAAATTCATGATTTACTAAAATTACAACCCTAAAATCTGAACATGACAATTTTATGACTGGTAGAGGCTCAGCAAAGGAATTGTAACACATATTTACTGACGGACTTCCCATTGTCGAGGGTGCCAAATAAAGAGAAACTCAAGATAAAAGTTTGCAGAGAGAGGAAGGACCACCAGGATCACTATTGAAGGAGGTGAAGCTGTGCAATGTGACTGTACTTAGCTGACAGAGAGAAGGCAGGCTTTCTTGCACACAATCTCTTGATGTGGTAAACCACACAGTGCTCACGTTCTGAGTAAATGGCATTGGTTTTTCACACAAGGAAAATAAACATACCTATATGTCTTCTTGTCATTTCTACCGTAGCATTTCTGTTTACGTTGGAGAGTAAACCTAGGCAGAACCTCTCAGAATTTGATGGATCTGTGAAGCCGTCTACGGTGAGTGAGGGCTGTGAGGCATGGAAGGTCTCTCCAACCCTCTGGTTTAACTCATAATATGCTATTGAACACCAAAATGCAGGCTCTGAGTAAGTAACTGGCTGCAAGTCTGGCAGAGGGGAAAAACAAACCCATAAAAGAAATGTTGTGTGAACAATTCAAGCCATGTCAAGCCAAGAATAGACTGAATATCATTATTTTTACGTGTTCTATGCCAGCCTATACTGGCAATAGCCCAGGAAACAGACTTAACATCTACATCACGAACCCCAGATTCCAAAGATCACAGCAGATTTTCCATTTCTCAAATTTCCCCTATCTCCTTAAGTCGTCCAAATCTTCAAACATCTTTTTAGACTTTATGGTGCATTACTTGTTCTACTAGTAATTCTACCTCAATTGCACCACATGTAGAATAAGTCAATTTGCATTATACGATTAATTTTGGATAGGACTGAGTAGAACAAAGCTAAAGCAAAGATTAAAGCCAAGGATTAAAAAAAAAAAAAAAAAAAAAACCTGTCATGACAGGATACAAAACATGACATTTGTCAATTTTAACATGAGATTCTCACTGAGTTACCCTAATTACAAAAAGAGAGAGCCTGCATATACACAAGAAAGAAAAAGTAATACAACACAAAGGATGCAAGTGGAAACACAGAATAAATCAAGAGAATCTACATATTTCATGGGAAAACAAGGACCATATATATTTCAGTGCTGTAATTTTGATTAAAATGCATGAGGAATACCACAGGAAAAAAACGACGATTTTGCAGAATAAATTCCAATGTGTAGAAACTAAACAAAATTGTGAAACTGTATAAAGTGAAGACCAAGGTACATACACACACACACACACATGCACACGTATCAATACAAATACATACACACTAACAATCACATGTATGTATCGCCTCTATCAGGATTACAAAATGTAACAGCAACTAAATATACCCATAAAGTCTAGCCATATAGGACATAAAATTCCTCATGAATAATGGATATGATTTCCATGAATAAAAATTAACTTCTTATATTCATTATGTGCCAGGAGAAAGGTGTTTTAGTAATATTGAGGCAATTATCAATATCATTTTTAAAAAAGCACTAATTTGAACAATCATCTGTTATTCACTGAGTTCTCTTTCTCCTATATATAGAAAATAATTACCAGAAAGGACATTTAAATAAAAAGGTGGAATAGTATTTGTAAGTATTTGCAACTTACCCAAACTATGATTAACAGGGGAAAGAGTAGTAGGAGATAATTCTGCTGGAGATCCTGAAACAAAAGGATTCAATTTTAAAACAGCTTATGAAAGAAAGTATTTTCAAAACCTGTGAAACTTATTAAATAATAAAATTTATTATATCTAGCTGTATCAATAATCATAAATGATAATAAGATAATTTGCCAAGAATTCAAATGCTTAATGGGACGTTTAATTTTGGGAGCTTCAATAGATAAAAGATAGAAAAAAGTCCTGGTTTCAAGTTACCCTCTTGCAAAGGCATCCAATGTTGCCAGTTCTTGGTGTACCTTTCCAGAAATATTCTGCAAACCATACAAGCAAATATATTTCTGTGCCTCCTGCTTTTTATGTACAAATGGTAAACACAATTCTGAACTTTGTTTTTGTATTCAGTTCAGTTGCTCAGTCGTGTCCGACTCTTTGCGACCCCATGAATCGCAGCACACCAGGCCTCCCCTTACATTATGGTATATTATGATCCCATGTTGACAGGTATTCAGGTTATTTTCAGTCTTTTGCTTTTAAAAACCAAGATTCCAATGAGTAACTAATTTTGCACATTTTGCATGATCTGAACTGTATCTGAAGGATAGACTCTAAAAGGGAAACTGCCAAATCAAAGGCCTCTCCATCTGTAACTTGGATAAATTTTGCCAAAATTGTCATCTTCAAAGGTTGTTATCGGTTTACACTCCCAGTCACAAAATAGTGAGGGGAGGCTCATGTGTTACTGCTGATAAATGAGAACAAGGTCTCAACAAGTATAGTTTTAATTTGCATTTCCCTTATAAATGACACTCAGCAGCTTGATATTTGTTTATATTTTATTTCCTTCCTGTAAATAGTCTGTTCTTTTCTTTTGCTCAATTTTCCATTGTGGTGTTGATCACTTTTCTCACTGATTTATAGAAGGCTCTTTATGTTTTAGCAATATTAGTCCTTTCATGGTATGGGATGCAAATACTTATTCATCTGTCTTATTTTTCAGCCCAATTTTGATTAAACAGAATTTAAAAGCTTCTATGTGACATGACTAATCAATCATTTGGGGGTATGTGACATTTTGATAAAAGTGGTGATAGGGGAAATTCTTTTCTTACTCTTAACTTTAAAGAAATACTTCTAGTATATGCCCATTAAGTATGATGCTGGCTTTGAGGATGAGAGATAAAATTCTTTATTTCGAAATTTTACATAAATAATCATAAGCAGTAAAGATCTGTAGATTTATATTATAAGCACAAATGTTATGTTGCCTCATAAAGTCAAGCAGAAGCTTTGTGTCTTTTCTATGTTCTCTAACAGTTTAAATAGTATTGGAATAACATATGCTTTAATAGTCTGGTAGAACTCCTGTGTGAAATCATTTACAGTTAATAATTTTCTAGGGTTTATTCTAAGACGTTACTTCTACAAAAGAGGACTGTTAAAGACAGCTCTACTCTCTGGAGTCAGTTTCGGTAAACAATATTTTCTTACAAAAAAGCATTTGTTTCTTCCAGTTTGAGGTAAACTGGTTAAATCTAATCAAGAAAATAAGGAAGGAAGGGGCACAAACACAAAGTTAAGAAAAAGAAGGAACACCACAGACAAGAAAAAGAGTGAGACATTATTTCAATTTCAGGCAAATTTTGAAACACATCTGCCGTAAACTGTCATTAAATAATCATAATTGTAGGATACACTTTGTTTTCTCATCATTATCCTCTACATATTTTGAGAATGTTACCCAAAAAAGCAAAACCTGCAGCTCCCCAGGTTTAAAATCACAGCAATGGCATAGATGTAGAGTAAGGCCAGAAGCCCCCTGGTGTGCCCCTCCCTCTCCACCCCAGGACCATGAACTAAAACACTAGGCAACATGGGAAAAATGGTAGCCCCCACGTAAACAGACCAATCAAAAAATAAAGAACAGGTGATGATTTTTGAGAAGCCAGAACAGCCTTCTATAACAAAGTTCCTGTGTTCTTTTCTCGTTCCTCAGTTTGAAAAATCTGTTGGCAAGTCATAACAGGTACAGCTATGAAAGGTCAAAATATATTTAGAACAATGAACTAAAACCCACTGCTGTTTCCTGAAGCTAAGATAAAATAAACAGAGCCACTATTAGAAATGGAGGAAACGGCCCAATTTTTCATATCTTTTAACTGCTTACTCTATTAAATACTTATTAGAAATGACCAGTAGAGTCATGATTTATTAATTTTGACTGAGTCCAGTCATATGTGATGAAAGTTAGAATTGAAGATTATGAAAAGTTGGTTATAATCACATATAAAATTTTTAGAAGTTAAATTAAGATTAAAATCTATTAGGTAGCAGAAGTTTTTAGAAACTTAAAAAAAAAAAAGAGCCAGGTTAAATCATGATTAATCTGTTATTCATATACACATGCTTTTACTTAAGTCTGGGACTTGCAGTTATGAGAAGCAATAATCTCACTATTTAAAGCTAGTTTCTATTACTTGCAGCTAAAACATCTAGAGAAATCCTTGTGCACACAAGTTTGCATATATTTATAGGATACATTTTTCAACAAGGAAATGCTGAGCAAAAGGAATGTGAGGTTAAATTTTTACAAGTACCAAAGTCCCCTCCCAAGATGTTTAGTCCCACCAACAATTTATAAGCATTTATTCACGCTATGGCACTACCTTTTGACATATGACAATTTTTTAAATGGGGCAACTCCTACATTTAAAATTTTTATTTATTTTTATTTTGTCATAAATAGTGAACATGTCCTTTACGTCCATTTATCTATTAAACACTCTTTAACCTCTTGATTTGTAGGGTTTAAATCTAGAAATCAATTATGAGACTTCTTATACATATTTCCAAGTTTTCTATTTTATCTTTCAAAATCAGAAAAATTTTAATAACATTATTTTTTAGAGCAGTTTTAGCTTTATAGTAAATTTGAAGGTTAATAATGTACAAGAGTTCGCATTTACCCACAAATGTACAACCTCCCCTGCCATCAGTGTCTCGCATCACAATGTACATTTACTAAAACTGAGGAACCTACATAGACATTATCACTCAAAGCCCATAATTTATATTAGGGTTCATCTTTGGCTGCTGTCACTGGTAACTATATAGGGCACCTCTAACAGAGAAGACAATGGCACCCCACTCCAGTACTCTTGCCTGGAAAATCCCATGGACGGAGGAGCCTGGTGGGCTGCAGTCCATGGGGTCGCTGAGAGTTGAACACGACTCAGTGACTTCACTTTCACTTTTCACTTTCATGCATTGGAGAAGGAAATGGCAGCCCACTCCAGTGTTCTTGCCTGGAGAATCCCAGGGATGGCAGAGCCTGGTGAGCTGCCGTCTATGGGGTCACACAGAGTCGGACACGACTGAAGCGACTTAGCAGCAGCACTGGCTGCTGTACGTTCTATAAACTTTGACAAATGTACGATGACATGTATTCACCATTATAGTAGTGGCATACTGAATACTTCTACTGCCCTGAAAATCTTTGTGTATTAATCCTTCCCTCCCCTTGAATCCCTAGCAATCATGATCTTTCTACTGTTTCTATAGCTGTCTGTGTCTTTTCCAGAACGTCATATAGTTGGAATCATACAGGTATGTCCCCTTTTCAGATAGAGTTCATTTATAATATGCATTTACGGTTCCATGTATTTTCATGCCTTTATTTGGCAGATTTCTTTTTAGCGCTGAATAGCATCCCATTGTCTGGATGTGCCATAGTTCATTTACTCATTCACTTACTGAAGGACACCTTAGTTGCTTCCAAATTTTGGCAATTAATGAATAAAGCCACTATAAACATCCAAGTGCTAGCTTCTGTGAGTTCGTAACATAAACTTTCAGCTTTAGGTGACTACCGAGGGGCACGACTGCTGATTGTATGCTAAGTATGTGCAGCTTTATAAGCAGCTGCCAATCTGTCTTCCAAAGTCGCCATACCGTTCATTTCGCATTCCCATTAGCAATGAATCAGAGTTCCTACTGCTCCACTTCCTTGTCAGAATTCAGATTCTGGTCATTCTAAAGGTATGGAGCGGTAANTCTAGAAATCAATTATGAGACTTCTTATACATATTTCCAAGTTTTCTATTTTATCTTTCAAAATCAGAAAAATTTTAATAACATTATTTTTTAGAGCAGTTTTAGCTTTATAGTAAATTTGAAGGTTAATAATGTACAAGAGTTCGCATTTACCCACAAATGTACAACCTCCCCTGCCATCAGTGTCTCGCATCACAATGTACATTTACTAAAACTGAGGAACCTACATAGACATTATCACTCAAAGCCCATAATTTATATTAGGGTTCATCTTTGGCTGCTGTCACTGGTAACTATATAGGGCACCTCTAACAGAGAAGACAATGGCACCCCACTCCAGTACTCTTGCCTGGAAAATCCCATGGACGGAGGAGCCTGGTGGGCTGCAGTCCATGGGGTCGCTGAGAGTTGAACACGACTCAGTGACTTCACTTTCACTTTTCACTTTCATGCATTGGAGAAGGAAATGGCAGCCCACTCCAGTGTTCTTGCCTGGAGAATCCCAGGGATGGCAGAGCCTGGTGAGCTGCCGTCTATGGGGTCACACAGAGTCGGACACGACTGAAGCGACTTAGCAGCAGCACTGGCTGCTGTACGTTCTATAAACTTTGACAAATGTACGATGACATGTATTCACCATTATAGTAGTGGCATACTGAATACTTCTACTGCCCTGAAAATCTTTGTGTATTAATCCTTCCCTCCCCTTGAATCCCTAGCAATCATGATCTTTCTACTGTTTCTATAGCTGTCTGTGTCTTTTCCAGAACGTCATATAGTTGGAATCATACAGGTATGTCCTCTTTTCAGATAGAGTTCATTTATAATATGCATTTACGGTTCCATGTATTTTCATGCCTTTATTTGGCAGATTTCTTTTTAGCGCTGAATAGCATCCCATTGTCTGGATGTGCCATAGTTCATTTACTCATTCACTTACTGAAGGACACCTTAGTTGCTTCCAAATTTTGGCAATTAATGAATAAAGCCACTATAAACATCCAAGTGCTAGCTTCTGTGAGTTCGTAACATAAACTTTCAGCTTTAGGTGACTACCGAGGGGCACGACTGCTGATTGTATGCTAAGTATGTGCAGCTTTATAAGCAGCTGCCAATCTGTCTTCCAAAGTCGCCATACCGTTCATTTCGCATTCCCATTAGCAATGAATCAGAGTTCCTACTGCTCCACTTCCTTGTCAGAATTCAGATTCTGGTCATTCTAAAGGTATGGAGCGGTAATGTTCTAAATGTCATTTACTTAAGTTTATCAACCCTTTCTTCTGTGGTTTTATATCTTGCATAATTCTTGCTCAGATTATTTTAAAACTTCAAGTTCTCTCCAAATGGGATTCAGTTTGATATGACTTACATATTTAGTATCTATTTTATAACTTTTTGAGAAATATTAAAATTAGTTTGAATTTCTTGAGCAAAATTAATGGCAAAGAAATGTATATTTTACTTTTTCTAAGTTTCAGTATGTAAACTAACCATAAATTATTATCATTCAAATAAAAAAAAATACTTATTCTTCCAAAAGGCATATATGGGAAGACAGAAAAGTTAAAGGCCTTAAAATAATTTCATTTTATCATCTTTAAATTCAAATTACAAAAAACAGTCCCAAAGAACTAAAATTATCTATGATTTTGTTTTTATACCAAAAAAGGCTTAAACATATGCTTTTAAAAAAACTCATTTACTGAATACAGAGACCAGTCACATTCACAAACCTTTCAAAAACTGACCATCGTGCTGGTTTACTCCTTCCACCATATCCCTACCTGATCACCAACCAAGTCCTACCTCAGCAAATACTGCAAAAGCAGGCATTTTCTCCATCTCTTCTGAAACAAGCCAGAGGAAGCCTAGTGCAACAGTGTGTAGTCAGGAACAGAATTTCTAGACTCTGAGATCCTAAGTGCAAATTCCTCTGTCTCTTTCTATCTATCCCTATGACATTCATTGTGGTACTGCTTTTTATGAATTAAAACACCTACTTTTAATTTTTCATAATGAATATCCACTTGTTGAATAATTCAAAATATTCTATCAGAAGTTTAATCAGTAACACTGTCGAACTTTTGACACAGAATGGTAAAAATTTGAGATTAAGCAAAAATAAGATATAGGAACTATGTAAATTCAGTTTAAAAAATACTTACTTCCTTCATGTTTCTTTATTATGTTCTATGTATTTCCAATTTTTCTATAAGCATGAAGTGTGTTCAGAATGAGAATACAGTTGCTCTTCTTTTGTTTTTATTAGTAACTTGTACAGGATTCCCTTTATGGTTAGAATATATAAGACTGTTGGAAAAACCCTTACTCCTATAATAATTATCAGAAACACTGGGCTGTTCTTGCCAAAGGACAAACCAGCTAAAAATTTAATGGCCACACACAGGCAACTGGAATCTGAGAAGCTCAAGCACAGATACAGTCCTCTTCATCAGCCAATTCTAACTCTCATATCTGACTTGTTGAAGGCAGGTAAAAATTCTGAGTAAACCTCACCTTCTCTCAGACTAGAAATGAGGGAAGGCGTTCACAGTCTATGAGGCTAGAATGCGGACCTCCCATCTGGGTCCCTGATACACGCAGTAGAGATATGAAAACAAGCGAGATCTCTGAACCAATGAAAGCCTGAGTTCATCATTTATACACAACTTTGATGGATTCTTATGTTTATATGAGACACATTTTATAACAAGAGTCACTTCATCAGAAGGATGTAATTCGAAATGTGTACCATTTAAAAAGAGACTCAAAATACATGAAGCAAAAACTGACAGGACTAAAAGGAGAAAGAGATAAACCCAAAGTCACATTTAGAAACAAGTCAGAGTTAAGATTTAAACAGTATCAGCAATGACCTCAACCAAAAATGACACCTAGAGTAACACGTTACAACTGCACAAAATTCTTTTCAGCTGTAAATGGAGCTGTAAATCAAAGTAAGTATACCACACTGCGGCATAAAATAATTCTTAGTAAATTTCAGAGGCCGAGATCATACACAGTATATATGAAGCATAATGGAATTAACTTAGAAATCAGTAATCTAGAAAGCCCCTACACTTCTAAAAAATCATGGATCCAAGAAGTCAGAGAGGAATTAGAAAATACTTAAATGATGACAAATAATAAAGAAAAATAACATTAAAATTTGTGGTATGAAGCTAAAATAAGGGTTGGAAGGCAATTTTCAGTTATATGGGACATCAAGATTTGCATGATCTTGCAGACATCAAGGGGATAACAAAACATTAGACATTACTTTATAGCAATAAAATTTACCACTCAGATGAAATGAACACATATCATTTAAGACACAAGCTACCAAATCTACACAAAAAATAGAAAACAGAGAATCTAAACAACTCTCAATTTTAAAAACCCTTCCCTTTAAGAGATGGTTTCTCTAGTAGGAGCTATCAAGTAGTTAAGAAAGAAATAATAACAATCCTATGCAAAATTTTTTAGAAAATAGTAGAAAATCTCATCCAATTTCGAGTACATTACTGATACTGAAGCTACAGAAAAACATTATATGAAAACTAAAGACCAAAATCTCTTATAAACATAGATTTGAAAATCCTTTAAAATAATTATCAAATCAAACCCATAAAAATTTTTATTAAAGTGCAATTTATCATAACCAAATAAGGTCAAAACTGGTTTGTTATCAGAAAAATCACTTCGTGAAATTCACTTCAAAAAGGAATAAAACTGTATGATTCTCTCAGGAGACGCAGAAAAAGTATGGACAAAATTCCACAGCCATTCATCACAAACATTCAAAGCGCAAGGAACAGAAAGAAACATCCTCAATCTGATACTCTATTAAAAATCCATAATTAACATCTCACTTATTCGGGAATTATTAAATGTATTCACCCTATGGTCAAGAACAGTGTAAAAATATCCATTCTTAGTATTTTTATTCCACAGTTTACTGTAGGTCTTAGCCAGGAGAGAAAAAGAAAAAAGCATAAAAATGAGAAGTAAAACTGTTTTCAGAAAATCTTAGGAATCTACAGAATACTAGATACAAAAAGTGACTTCAGCAAAGTTCAGGGAAAAAAACCAACAGACAATAATTAAATTTTACTCTATATTCTAGGAATAAACAATTAAAAAATAAAATTGAAAACTAAATTTATAATAACAGTAAAAGGTTAAAGCAGTGAAACATGCATCTCGTAACAGCTATACATCTGTGCTAAAAGCTATAAAACACTGCAGAGATGGCACACCCAGCCAGACCATTACTCTAAAGTTCACAAACCTGACTCTTTTCCTGGCAAATTACTTTCCTATTTTGAGAAGATCCTGATCATGACAATGAATTGCTCCTGCTCCAAGATCTCACTTCCCTCACTTTACTTCTTATCTCCATGCAGTCAGCTTTCTTCTCTTTCTTAATGGTTAATTCATCTTTTTAATATTTTCTCTAAATACACTCATACAGTATTTACTATGAGTTAGGTACATGAGAATCCCAGGGACGGGGGAGCCTGGTGGGCTGCTGTCTATGGGGTCACACAGAGTCGGACACGATTGAAGCGATTTAGCAGTAGCAGCTACTGTTACAGCCCTATGATTTAGGTACTATATTACCCCTAGCTTACGGATAAGGAAACTACATGCCATCATCAAGCTAGCATAGAGCAGAGGGACAATTCAAGTCCAGGTAGTCTAGTTCAGAGGCCAATCATGCTATCCAGCAGCCATGCATCTGGTTAGAGATGCTGTCTTCTGAGTAGAGCATGTGAACCTTATCTAGGGGTACACAAAATGACCAGGTTGCAAGAAGAAAAGGTTAGAACTAAACCAAACCTGTATTTCTTATGATGTTCATTCAGCCTGATCCCTAATGTCCACAGGGTTTAAAGAATGAAGGCTTGACTGGAGAAATTAAAAACATAAAGCAAACCAAAAATAACATGTACCTGCTCATACAGTTCTGTATTTTACTTTATTTGTCCTCTGGCTTTTTATTTATTTATTTTGGCCCCAAGACTTGCAGGATCTTAGTTCTCCCAACAGAGATTAAACCCATGTCCTCTGCAGTGCAAGCACAGAGTCCTAACCACTGAACCACCAGGGAATGCCCCCTCTGGTTACCCTTTTAAAAACTATTAACTCCTTCTACCCCAGAAGGGTTTCAAAGATTAATTTAATCATGTCTTCCCTCAGGAAAAGTATGGACCAGAGTTTAAAGAGAGGTCAATTTTGTTCTAAATTGGGATCCTGCAGCAGTCAGAAAATTCCTGTCACTGCACTAAGAGAATAATAGATAGCAGGCAGAAGACTAGTATTAAAGCAACTTTTTAGCATCTCCTGAATCAAATATTCAGTCACTGTCCTTCCAGTAAATACTTTTAAATGTGTCATTTTGAAAAAGATAGTAACATTTCCTCCACTGAAACAGAATTAGAAATATCAGGTTATGTTCAAAGCTAGCCCCAAAGCAATGAATTCATTTTGATTCAGCTTATCCCCCCACCCCACTGGATTTTGATCCATTACTATAACTAGTGATTACCATTGTTCAGTTGCTAAGTCATATCCGACTCTTTGGGTTCCCATGGACTGCAGCATGCCAGGCTTCCCTGTCCTTCATTATCACCCAGAGTTTGTTCAAAGGCATCTCCATTGAGTCGGTGGTGACATCTAACCATCCCATCTGTCTGCCGCCCTCTTCTCCCTTTGCCGTCAATTTTTCTCAGCATTAGGGTCTTTTCCAATGAGCTGGCTCTTCCCATCAGGTGGCCAAAGTACTGGAGCTTCAGCAGCAGTCCTTCCAATGAATATTCAAGGTTGATAACCTTTAGGACTGACTGGATTGATCTCCTTGCTGTTCAAGAGACTCTCAAGTGTCTTCTCCTGCACCACAGTTTGAAAGTATCAGTTCTTTGGCTCAATCTTCTTTACAGTCCAGCTCTGACAGCTGTACATGACTCCTAGAAAAACCATTGCGTTGACTATACAGACCTCTGTCATATAGTCATGTCATATGACATGACTACAGATGTCTCTGCCATCTCTGTATACACTGTCTAGGTTTGTCACAGCTTTCCTTCCAAGGCAATCATCTTTTAATTGCATAAAGCCCAAGAAAATAAAGTCTGTTTCCATTATTTCCCCATCTATATGCCATGAAGTGATGGGACCACATGTGATGATCTGAGTTTTCTGAAAGCTGAGTTTTAACTGAGCTTTTTCACTCTCCTCTTTCACCTTTATCAAGAGGCTCTTTAGTTCTTCCTCACTTTCTGTCATTAGAGTGGTTTCACCTGCATATCTGAGGCTGTTGATATTCCTGCCAGCAATCTTGATTCCAGCCTCTGATTCATCCAGCCTGGCTTTTCACATGATATATGTAAGTTAAACAAACAGTGACAATATACAGCCTTGACAGCCCTTTTCCAATTTGGAACTGGCCCATTTCTAACTGTTGCTTCTTGACCTGCATACAGGTTTCTCAGGAGACAGGTAAGGTGGTCTGATAAGAGATCACAGTTTGTTGTGATCCACACAGTCCAAGGTTTTCTTACAGTCTTGTAGTTAGGGACGTCCTTGGCATAGAGCCACTTGTTGGAGGACATGTCTTTGCCCAACCTGCGCTTGGATGTGGAGCAAAAGTTCATGAAGGCCTGGGCCACCACCAACAGGCAGTGGCTACCACCATCACAATGGCTGTGAACCTGGTCTTGGTCAAACACAAAGTGTGTGTTCTTGATCACATTCATTGAGAAGCACAGGACAGCTGCGGGCAGGTGGGCGCACGGTCAGCCAGACATCAGCAGCCCTTGGGGCACGGGGAGAGGGGCTGGCCTATGGCCTCCCCATCCTCCTAGCTCTGGCCTACACAGTGACCGTGGATTTCCACGCAGCTGGGGAGACAGGTCCAGAGTCAGGCAGTGAGTGAGGGTTGTTCCTGCTGTACCCTCGCCCCACAGTCCCAAGATGAGGTGTGCCTACCCAGAGGTGCTCTCACGTAGGGTCACCTATGGGCATGGCCATGGTCCTCTAAGCCTGAGCACTTGCTCAGGACTGGGCTGGCTCCGGGAGACGCACCCCTGCAGACAGCTGATCTCTGACCCAAACACCACCTGCACGACAGCCATCAGCTGGGTTACCAAAGGCCTCTAGCCACATGTCACTGTTTAAATCAAATACAGATAAAAATTCAGGTTCTTGGCTGCACCAATTATGTCAAGTACTCCTAGTAGCATGTGGCCACGTGGACAGCACACACCTAGAACCTTCCACCATTCCAGAGAAGTCCCTGGACTGTAGCCTACCAAGCTCCTCTGTCAATGGGGTTTTCCAGACAAGAAAACTAGTATGGGGTGCCATTTCCTTCTCTAAGGGATCTTCTAGACCCAGGGATGGAACCCAGGTCTCCCACACTGCAGGTGGATTTATTACTGACTCAGCCACCAGGGATGTGCCTGACCAAGTGATTATATTCATCTTATTGCTCCTCTCATATTTCACCTATATTATCCTACGGGCACAAATTGGAATCCTTGTGATCTTTTGTGCTTGGCTTCTTTCATCTAATATAACGCATTCAAAGTTCATCCATGTTGTGGCATGCACCAGTATTTCATTCCTTTATGTGGTTGGACAATATTCCCAAGTATGGATATAACTCATTTAATTTATCCATTAATCATCTGATAGACAATCTGGGTCATTTCTACTTTCAGACTACTATGAATAATGCTTACATTTATGTGCAAGATTAGTTTGGAAATGCTTTCAATTTTCTCGGGTGAAACTGCTGGGTCTTATTGTTATTCTATATTAAACTTTGAAGAACAGCAAATCTTTCCAAGGTAACTGAACCATTTTACATTCCCACTAGCAAAGTATGAAGACTCTTAACCTCTCCGATCTTCATCAAGACTTCTTATTCTTCTTTTTTGATTACGGCACTTCCTTGGTGGCTCAGTGGTAAAGAATCTGCCTGCAATGCAGGAGACTTGGGTTTGACCCCTGGATCAGGAAGATTCCCTGGAGAAGGAAATGGCAACCCACTCCAGGATTCTTGCCTGGGAAATCTCATGGACACAGGAGCCTGGCAGCTACAGTCCATGGGTTCACAAAGAGTTGGACTTTTTTATTACAACCATTCTAGAGGGTGTGAAGTGATATGTCATGATTTTATTTGCATTTTCCCTGATGACTAATGATGTCATCAGAGTATATTTTTATGGTATTCCTGTCTAAGTGTCACAGAAGCAACTGTCCATCATAGGGCAAAAAGGAACATGGCTGATTTAGGAATACAGATCTGTGAGGTCCAGTGGTTAAGGCTCGGTGCTGAGGGTAGGGAATGAAGAACCCCATAAGTCATTCAGCCAAAATTAAAAAAGAAAGAAAAAGACTCACAACATACTGTATCAAATGATCAACATCTACTTTTCTTTGCTATTTATTATTCTGAAAAGCTATAAAGTATGATTAGCTATAGCAGAAGCTTCTTTCCTTGGAAATCGAAATAATGAAAGAATTTAAGTAATAAAATTACTGTGAAGCCAACCACCCAAGCCCCTGCCATCTAGAAAAACCACTTGTTGCTGCTACTGCTACTGCTAAGTCGCTTCAGTCGTGTCCAACTCTGTGCGACCCCATGGACGGCAGCCCACCAGGCTCCCCCGTCCCTGGGATTCTCCAGGCAAGAACACTGGAGTGGATTGCCATTGCCTTCTCCAATGCATGAAAGTGAAAAGTGAAAGTGAAGTTGCTCAGTCATATCTGACTCTTAGCAACCCCATGGACTGCAGCCTACCAGGCTCCTCCATCCATGCTATTTTCCAGGCAAGAGTACTCAAGTGGGGTGCCATTGCCTTCTCCCAGAAAACCACTTAGATTATCATAAATATAGAATGCCTTAGTATAAACTGTGTAGAAAAACTATGCTGTAACTTGGCAGGTTGTGATATTAAGGTGTCCAATCCTTAAGATACAACCAGGATGGAATAGATCAAGATATACAATTACAGGGACATCACAGCTACTTCACTGTTAACCTACTAGTTATGATGGGTTATACACATTCTATTATATAACAACTTCTCTATGTGTGTAACATTTATTACATGTCAAAATTTTTTCTTCACTGTGTTTAAAGTTGACAGCTAAGTATTAGAAATTGAAGTAGGTCGACTACAATATACAAGGTACTTTATGTAAACAATCCACTATAAATCAGAACTATTAAATTAAAAGAGCACTAAAAAGCGGATCCCCATATCTTACTTCCAAGTTCCTCTGAAAACCTGCTGTTGGGTTAATTAGAATCTTTCATCACAAAGACATTTATTCATAAAGTCCCTAAAACTTTAAACAGAAGCACAAAACACTCGAAAAATATCTGAGTGTTCCCTGATTTTTATTTAACTCTAATAAGAGAAAATCTTAACAATTATTCTGCAGAGTAGTATGTGTTAATCTTTCACTGACAAAGAGGGTCCTCCTCTCTCTGATTGCTCAAATATGATTAAATCAAAATAAAAGATTCCATTTTTTTTGATAGGTGCCCCAACTTTTCTAAATATAAGGGTTAGTACTAATTTTAGTGAATTTCAAACACGACAAAAATGTGCACTTAATTACTGAGTAATTTTGAAAATATTTTTTACCTGTGTCCATACTTTGGTTCAACTGTTGATCACTTGTTTCTCCATCTTCACTGATGTATCCAGGAGGTGGCGTTTCTACAAAAGTTCAGAACAAATCAAGTACAGCTTCAATTTAATCTCAATGCCTTTTCTCCCAGCTACCAAAGATAACCAACAAATCACTCCAAATAACATATGAATGTTACATAACATCACTATAAAAAGCAGTATTGGATACTGAAGGCTTATGATTCAGGTTCTGACCCAAACCTTATACGTGAATCCTTAAAACCCACTCGTAACACAACCGAGCTCTCTGTGCGTATTTTCTTAGCTATTATTTACACATCTGGCTCATTCTCATTTGTATATTTTCTGGGGCAAGAGCCAAAAATATAACTTCAAAGATGCCTCAGTTCTTAATCAGTATGTTGAAAAGAAATTAGTAACCAAAGAGAACTCTTTAACTAATGGCCATCGTAAATGGTACTTAGACACACAACATAGGCACACAAGTTCCAGGATTACAAAGTAATACAGGCTGACATACTACACTAGGTTCCACAGGGCAAAATATGGTAATATAGTTCAGGAATGGTCTAGCCTGAATTCTATCTAAAAAGTGGATTGCTTGAGTGATTTCTAAACAGTAAATCATGAATGCTTGAGGCAGAAAATTAAATTCAAATTAAGACTACTGCTACACAAAACTGAGGTCAATTATTTCCTAAAAATACGTAAGATTCTAATGTGTCATTTCAAAAATGGTTTATGAACAAAACGCTTATATTCAGAAAGTACTTGAATATCTGAATATGCTTCATGTAAAATAAAAAATTTATACAATTTTACCAATCACAATTCCAAGCAGGAAACAGAATTTTAGGTGATGCAGGGTAAAGGTCTCCTTCATGAACTCTTGACAATCTCTCTTCAATAAGTTAATTTTAAGTTTTAACTTAAGCATCAAACTTTTCATTTTAAATGTCAGTGCCCCCTGATTTTTAATATGAGAATAAAATAAATTCCTTCATAGTAATACTCAAACAACAAAGAATATAAGAATAAGAATATATTCAGTTATGTGCTATTTTAAAAGTTAAATAAAATTTAAAAGAGCTAAGCTTTGCCAGTTTAACCACCATGTCTCAAAGGTGTAAATAGGGAAAAATACTGAACTGATAAACATGCTATTCTTTTTCATTTTTCTTCATTATTATTTATATATAAAATAGAAGACAACAAAGTATAATACTAGTGTCTTGGAGGAAATGCTACAATTTCTTCGCAGTGGAATAAAAAGTGAACACCAAGGTTTTGCTGTCAGTTGGAGCTGGGTAAGATGCACTGTCCAGAAAAGCAGGTTAAGTATAATCCACATGTGATTTTCCACTTCGTAAAAGACCCAAATTTAAACAAAGATGATGGAAAATCACCCCAAATATCTCCACAGGTAAAAGTCAAACATTTTGATTAACATCTTTCTACATAATCACTGGGTAGGTGCCTTACAAGAGCAAATGCTTAGATCTCAGTTTCCTAAGGATTGCTCAATTATACTAACTTCCACATCAGATTTAAGGACTCCCTCAATCCAACACACTATTCACAAATGTAACTACTTCCAGTCAAATTCCTCTCCCTACAAAATGCCTTGTGTTCACCTTGCTTCCACTTGTTCTAGTCCCCATTTTCCACAACAAACTCTTTGCCCTGTACTAACTCCTCAAAATGTTTATGTTTCCCAACAAAAGCAGCTTTAAATCTTCTTTTGAAATAAATAGTAATAAAAGAAAAAAGCATTAAGATAGTCAGAAAACACTTTTTAACCTTAAAATTAGCTGTTTTTAAAAAGTCTTTACCTTATGTTTTCAAAATTACCTCCAATGAACAAGCATTATTTCCATGATGAGACACATTAAGACAATTCTTTCACTACAGCTGAAACTTGAAGTTCCTTACACATTTTCAGTGGAATAAATAAAACATAAAAGTGGAATAGATAAATACTACACGTGGAGAAAAAAAAACACACAAAAAATCCAATGTACAGCTAAATGCTCATGCTGAGACCTTTAGTTTGTACTGGACATATAATGTAATAGAGTAGAATTTGAGAATCATGTAGCCCATTTATTTTTCAGCATTACTGAGTCCCAGATGAAACAGAACTACAATACAAGCTTCCTCATTTTTCAGTACAACATATATGTTGCTATGTCTGCAGAACTAAAATTTGTAAAAAGCCAAACCATAACTTATTATTAATAGATGAATGTTTATGAACAAAATTTGTATCTATCTCACAGTTTAGGAGACTCAGAAGGCAAAAATACCTGGGATATAATTACTCTGTGGCTCAATTCCTGCTGGGAAGTTAGTGTTTTCTGGAATGGAGTGGGTATAGTCATCCAGGGGGGGCAGTTCTGTTAGGATCTCAGTGTGCCGGGGCACCAACACCGGGGGCAAAACTGAAAGAGGGAGAAATCCAGGTTAACAGCAGAGCAGATGAGGGTGGACCCTCTTATTAAAAGTTTCCACACACGGAAGAATTAGCCCGATTAATTTCTGAAGTTTAGGATCGACTTATTTGGTATTATTCGGCTATTGAGAAACTGACAAACCCGATTATGATTTTAATTTACCACGAAGTCCACAATCTAAATCTCCAAGTTCTGATTTAATCCATACTTCTGGGGAAAGAGTGATCCTGATCATATTACATGACCACAGAAGTTAATAAATCCTCATTGGAAAGGTTGCAGAAAGATTCATAAAAATCAAGCTTTCCCCCCCTAAATATAGCAGCATTCTAGTAAATTTCAAGTACTAAGTAAACTGAGTAAGTAAACTAAGTCCTACTATGAGTTTTACTAAACTGCTTAGTTACAAATGGTGTCATTAAAATACATCAAAAAGCCAAAGAGCGAAATGGCTTAAAACAGTTAATGCAGCAGACAGGTAATGAGATTTAGTCAGTTCTAAGCAGACTGTGTATCTATAGGATTAGAATTTCCTGGATATGTACTTTGATGTGAAATGTTATTTCAAGAAACTAACATATCTTTCCCTCTAAGATATATTTTTCCATAACATATAATCAACATTTCTTTAGTATTTTTAATTACTGCCAAAAAATATACTGAATTCAAGGCAACTTAAATTAGAGTTTTATGCTCCCCTGGTGGCTCAGACGGTGAAGAATCCGCCTGGAATGCGGGGGACCTGGATTTGATCCCTGGGTCAGGAAGAAAAGGGAATGACAACCCACTCCAGTACTCTTGCCTGGAGAATGCCATGGACAGAGGAGCTTGGTGAGCTACAGTCCACGGGGAAGCAAAGAGTCAGACACAACTGAGCAGCTAACACCTTTACTTTTCACTATTAGAGTTTTATACTAAAGTTTCCCTGGGTCAATTAGGTATAAGAGTACCTAATATACTTAAATTCAAGCATTTAACTAAAACGAGGGGAAAAAACTAATTTTCCTACCTGGTGTCTCAACTCTCTGGTAGTGGTAAGGGTTTACACATACTTCATCCTTTTTAAGATTAAAAGCATATTCGCAGTTTTCAATTGCTTTGAGTTCATGATGACTGTGAAGATCAGGCCAGCGCCATAATCGGCAATATATTACATGAGGCAGTCCTTTTCGATGGGACACCTGAAGACGACCATCTAGAGACCTGTTGGGAAGCAAGGGGAAAAGAAAGATGGAAACTTTAAAAAAAATAAACATACTCAATTGGGCTAAACTAGTACATTAAGAGTATAAAGAAAGGAATGACAGACATTTAGTTAGTTTTAGTGAGTACAAGGAAGAAAAACGTACTATCTAATGGATCTGATATAAAGGTAAGCAGCAGCACTAGGGTATTTTTCTTATAAACATGCTACATAAATGACTCAAATGTCAATCAATGAACAGGTAGCCGCTTGGAGGAAAAATGTTTTTGTTTTTTTTTTTTTAAAAGTCTCATACAGCTACACTTGAATAATGTTATCAACTTCTATCTTTAGTGACTCAAACTCTTATTTAGGGAGGCTTAAGGGCATTACTTCTGTAGGTGACTGAATTATCAAAAAAGGGAACTAGTGTGAAGAATGACAAATACCAACAATGATGTAAAAGTAACTTACTAAAACTAGCGTAACTCATCACCCAGTTGTGACTGTTTTGAGTACTGAGGTATATATTCTATAGCTCACACATAGATGCAGGTGGTGATGAAAATGATGAGATGAAATGGACAAATACCAATATGCTCAAAAAGAGAATAAGGCGATTAAAAAAAAAAATAACGAAAACCAGTCAGCCTAGCATTAATTGTGACATAAGGGGTTCAGTACACAGCCATGTACTTATTAGTATAAAGATGAGACTTAGATGACAGCAAGAAATTTAGCAGAAACTGGTTATGTTGTCTACTGAAAAATTAGGCCAACAAGAGATTATAATCTACCCTCACGCTAAAATGAGAATAGTTATCGAAGCACCTATTCTTTAGGGGAGGCAGTAATTTAAAGAAGATTCAAAACTAGAATTTCATTGATCAACACATCAGCAGAAACATTCAATATATTTTTACTAGTGGCAAGCAGTTATTTTAAATGCCATGCCTTATTTTACATTAAGGAAACATCCTAGGTAAAATTATACTAAGCAACCCACTTTAGGTCTTCCAAAATACCCTCCCTCCCACAAGATCTCTAGGATTCCATAGAGGGCAGAATATTCACCTGGTTTGTTCAGAGAAGCTGTAAAGGCCTGTTGTATCCCACTGATCTATCGTATTTGGTGTACTCAGTCCCCAAATTTCAGAGCAAGTGCTGTGCATAAATTGAAAAACAAAAAATTGATGTGAACATGGAAGCATGGTTATTCAAATTACCATGATGTAAAACATGGAAAATGTACAGAATACTTCCTTCACCCAGAAAATATACACTGCTTCACTTTTTCACGGGCGTTTAAGTGCTGATTTCTATATTTTCTATATGAAGGAAGCCAATAAAATGGAACATGTGACTCCAGATAAGTCATGGTTATGTTTTTAAAATGTGAACACCAATGCTCTCTAGCTTAATGAAATCATACCTGTGCCTTCTCCAATTTCCTCTGCTCACAACAGAGGATCCTATGCCATTAAGTCTTACTAACAGTGCTTCATTTTATAATCCAGTTAAAAAAAAAAAATCTAAAAATGGATGTCAACTGGTATTTTTAACATAGATAAAATTTCAATTAAAACAGACATATATCCAGTTAAAATATTTCAAGCTTATTTAAGGTATATACATATTCAGTTTTACTGAAAATTATTATTGCTCTTATTACTACAAAGGACAAGGAAATGGATTTTGAAGCCATCCTAGCATAGCACACTACCTGAAAAATTTTAAGATATTGCTATAAGGATTAAAGATATGTGAAAGTATAAAATTTGTAAAAGACACTATGACTATGACAAAGTTGCTGTATCTAGTTTTTTTTAACCTGAAAGACATACACCAGAAAGATTTTTTGAAAAATCTGATTTGAAATTTCAAAAATCAAAATTTTTCTTCCACATTTCTTTCCAGAACAAGCACAGCCCAGATATAAGTCTGCCTATTTTCCCTGCCACCACTTCATCTGTGTGAGAAGAGGAGAAAAGAAGAGCTTAATAAACAGTCTGGAATCGAACTACTGACTGCCAAAGGGGTCTCAGGTAGCAAGTCATACTTTTTTAAAAAATGAGAGTCAAAAGACAATTTCTGAAACTCCATTCCAACTTCTTACCTGTTACAAAATCATTAAAACTTAAAAAAGGAAGAGAAAGAAACAACTCAAAACAGCTTCTGAGCATCCTTTGCTAAGGAGCTCGCTCATTTAGCATTTCAAAGGTCACTGTGAAAAGCGCTGCCTTCCCGAGGCTGGGCAACTCGTCCAGTCCGGTGGGGCTGCTCAGGGCCTCCTGCAGGGTTACTGAGCCGCACTCGAGGTGGCTTTGCAAAATGCATTTTCAGACATTTTGGAGCAGCTTGTTGAGACATTTTTACAGATTCTCTTGGATTTTTTAGGCTTCACAAGTCTAACTTCCACTTCTCAAGACTACAAAAGTCAGAAAAGGCCAAACTGGAGGCTAATTCAGACCTTTTCTGTTCTCCCAAAGGTGCACTGACTAAAAAACCATGACATAAATGGTTCTTTTATGTAAGATACTTATCAAATATCTACTGGAAACATATAGCACCAAGCGGTCTAAAACACAATGACACCAACCCAATTCTGGAGTTTCATGAATCTGAATTCAAACCTCTGAAGGAATAGTATACATCTTCCTCTTCTCTCTTTAAAAACAGTTGAAGGAAAATGACTGAGAAGAGTACATAATGTGGCTATTCTGCTCTTGAGGCTAAAATAAATATTTCTTTCAAGAAACTCTGGAGCTGACATGAGAAGCAGAAATATAACAGGGCATGAAGAGCTTAAGCTGTACTTTATTCAAGCCCTGAAATTTATCAAAGAACAATGAACAGTAGCTGTTAAAAGCATGCAATCAATCTAGAGGCAGACAGAACTACATCCCAACTCTTAACTTAGCTACTTTTCCACTGCCATCACAGGGTATTTAAGCCTCAGTTCTACTGACCATTGCAATCTCTCTAATGCAAATTGGAAGGTTTATTTAAAAATAATAAAATTTGCTTCTATCAAGAAAAATTTTTCCTCATTTATATATGAAAATTTTCTTAAAGAATCAATTTATATCAATATACAAAATACCTAGGATAAATATAATTATAAATGTGTCAAAACTATAAAAATAAACGTTTTAATTATTACTAAAGAACACAAAAATCAACCAAAGAGAAAAACATACCTCTTCCTAAATAGGAAGCTAACATCATAGCAATATCAATTCTGCCAAATTTCTATATTTGATGGACTCAACTAAAATTAAAAAACAATTTTAAGACTCAAAATTGCCCAACATATAACAAATCAAAAAAAATTACAAGAATGACCAAGAAAATGCCCATGAAAAAGCAACTGGCTCTAGTAGTTCCTGAAACACATTAAAATCTTCAACAGTGGAAACTGTATAAAATTAATAAAGGAATACACAAACACAACAGAACAGAGGCTCTGCCAGTAGAACAGCCTCAATCAGGCAAACCTTCCTGTGGATAAAAATGATAGCCTTTAAACAAAATATAATAAAACTGACTACTGGAAAACAAAGTAAAACCAACTATTTGGTAACAGTGGAGAGACACAAAACCAGACGCAAACTGAAGGAAAATGAGCCTCCATAAGGGGGTACTGCCCCAGGCGAGAGGTGCACTTGCGTGGCTCTGCATCTAAAGGCACCCCACAGAGGGAGCTTCCCAGGGGAACCAGACCCAAAGCAAAGAACAGCGCTTCCAACCTGCAGGGTCAGAGGGTGGCTCTGGGGCCACCGGAAAGGCTGGAAAAAGAAGAGGGAAATCCCGTCATGAAGGAAAGAAGCCACAAAGGGGGAAGAAAAAAAACAAAACACATCAAACCAGGAGTGTGAATTCTGGCCAGACCCTAAACGATCCCAGTGGGAGAGGCTCTGGAGGCCTGTACAAAACCAGCACTTGAAAGTCTGAAAGAACTAAGCTCAGGTTTCAGCTACTCCTTTCCTCAGAAGCGGTTTGCACTTTAAGGTCACCCAAAACTATTTGTAAGAACAAAAATCAACACTCTTCAGGGAAAGATAAGAGAATTTAGTCTCTATGATATTTTGTCCCAAACATCCAATACAAAAATCACAAAATACTAAGCATGTGAAGAAATAAAATGTAACCCTCTGGTTAAAAGAAAAAACAGCCATTAGAAACAGACCACTAAGATGAACTAACAGAAAAGAGTCTTGAAGTAACTACTATGAGCATGTTCATGGACTTCATGAACCAATAGGAATCTCAGGGAAATTATAAAAACAAACAAAAACTCTAGAACTGAAAACTACAAAACCAGAAATTAAAAATTAACCTGATGGTGGGAGAAGACAAAAGAGTCAGTGAATTTAAAGATGGATCAATAGATGTTATCTAATTAAAATGAAATAAAAGACTGAATAACAAAATAAAAGTCTCAGTAGCATATGCAGTCCCTAAAAGAGGACAATTAAGAACAAACAAAAATATTTGCAATAATAATAGCTGAAACTCTTCAACTTCAGTGAAAAACTAAACTTATACTTCCCCGAAACTCAGTGAATAATAAGCAGTTTAAAAATAACACCCATGAAACAACCAAAAACACACCAGGGCATATCACTGTCAAACTGCTAAAAACAAACGCTGAAAAGAAAATCTTTAAAGCTGGTGAGAAGTATGAAAACTTTCCACAAAGGACTCCATCCAAACCTTTGCAGTAGAAGACTGGGCCAAACTCTAACATGGTTTCTAGAAACCTAAGGCCTCGTCCTGTGACACAGACCCTTTGGAGTTCCTGTCTGGAAACGCTCAAGACTGCCAAAAGAATTTACCATTTGTCCCAGCCAATACTGATACATAGGTTTCTGACCTCCTTTTCCTGAGGAGCATCTATTTTAAAAAGCTTACAATTGTAAATCCTTCCTGTCTCTTTGAAATGTGTATTTGACTCCTACAACTCAAGAGGGGAGGACCTGAAAACCATTCCTTTGAAATGTAACTGATCATCAGGAAAAAAGGGCCTCTGTCTGCCTCCCAGTCTGCCCTCTAAGGAAAGGCAGAAGCCTAACTCCTCCCAGTCTGCCCTCTAAGGAAAGGCAGAAGCCTAACTTCTGATAAATGCCTTTCGGCAAACACAGATGGCCTAAATCAGTGACACCTACCAAACCTCTAGCCCACTTGCTGTATATAATTTTCACTTCCCTGACTATGTTGCAGACCCCACCCTTGACCTCCGTGCTACTCATTATTCCAATCACCTCTGTGCAAACTGGAATTAGGCTCACATCTTACCACCCTGATGGCAATAGTTACTGAATAAAATTTGCTTTTTATCACCTTTAACCAACGACACGTAGTTTTAACTTTGACAGCTGCCTAACCACAACAATTCACACATGGAGAGGCATAATAACAATTTCTCATTAGAAACAATGGAAGCTTGCAGGTTAATGGAATAGCAGCTTTAAAGAGCACCAAGGGGAAAAAACCCCTCAACCTAAAATCCATAATCACAAAATTCAGGATACAGAGAAATGACAACAGATGTAAGTGAAATCACGGGAAATTATAAAAAAATATTATTAAATATTAT
>SJYA01002924.1:34946-57058 GCA_006410615.1 Neotragus moschatus
TGAAAGCACGGGAAATTAAAAAAAAATATTATTAAATATTATATTAACATATTAATGCTATAAAAATTATTAAATAACATAATTAAATATTAAAAACTACATAAATATAGGTATGTAAGTAAATATAAAAAACAGTATTCATTTCAGCTCTTCATTTCTACAGAAAAATTATGACCAACAACAGAAAAAAACCTATAACTAAAGGTATGCGGGTGTAATTTAAATGACAAGGGCAGCAGAGGAAACAAGAGGCTTTTTAGAATCACTATACTACTGCAAAGCTAAAAATACATACTATCACTGGGAAAAGAACCCCCTCCTCAAACAGCCAAGAGATATAACTAAAGAGCATATAGAAAACTATTAATAAAACAAAATACTAAAAAATAAGTCCAAAGGAAAGAAAGAACAAATAACAGATGATAAAAACAAAGTAAAGTGTAAAGCGTAAAACAAACAGTAGGTCCAACCCTATCAGCGTTAACATTATACATAAATACACCATATACGCCAATTAAGAAAGACTTGTCAGAATGAATACAGTATGCAAAATGTCTACCAAAAAGGGTGTACTTTAAATATAATGTATAGAGCGGCTGAAAATACACAAGTGGAAATACAGTTCATATAAGCAGTGAGTTTAATAAAGCACAGTACCAGAAATAGTAAGACTCATGTCTAAAAATATTACCAGAGATAAACAGACATATTTCATTGAGAGGGCCAATTCATCAGAAGACCTGTATGCATTTAAAAATAAAGTTCAAAATACATGAAGTTAAAAACTGACACATCTAAAGAAAGAAATGAACAAATCAGTCATCAGAGTTATCTCACTCACTCTTAGGACAGTCAGACTATCAAAAAAGAAAAGTCTATATACTTATATACCATAATAAGAGCTGTACAATACTATCAACCACCATCTAACTGACATTTATAGAATCTGCTTCAAGTATACACAGAATACCAAAGAGAGCAAAACAGTGCCTGACAATCAGTGGGTGGGTGGGTAAGTGCCTGGTTGTTTAGAAGAGGTTAGAAAATTGCCTAAATTTTTCTAGAAATGCTAATTTCTTCCCAGAAATGGCTTTCAATTTACATCACTATAAAAAAGCCAGACCAAAGGACAATTTTCTCTTTCCTTCTAGTCTTTATGTATGGGGACATGTAGTTCAAGACCTCCCAAGAGGACTCCGTCAGTTTTTATCATCATGTATTTTTAAAAGAATGGCATGTAATGAGAAGTTATCCACAGATCCCATGGTATGTTGTTTAGTCACTAAGTCGTGTCCGACTCTTTTGTGACCCCATGGACTGCAGCCTGCCAGGCTCCTCTGGCATGGGATCTTCCAGGCAAGAATACTGGAGTGGATTGTCATGCCCTCCTCCAGGAAATCTTCCCAACCCAGGGGAACTCTCATCTCTCAAGTCTCCCGCATTGGCAAGTCGGTTCTTTACTGTTGGAGCTACATGGGAAGCCTGAGGCAAAAGATCTTCAGAAGCAAAACATCTGGAAAAAGAATTACTGATACAACATGGATGAATCTCAGAAATATTTGACTCAGAGAAGCTGAACCGTGAAAGACTAGATTCTGAATGATTCCATTTACATAAAGTTTGAGAAAAATCCCAACAGTAGTTGCCTCTGGAGGGAAAGAGAACGAAGAACTTCCTGAGTGAGTGAATGAAACCTTCTTTATCTTGATACACTGTAGTGATGGACAGGGAGGCCTGTCGTGCTGCCGTCCACGGGGTCGCAAAGAGTCGGAAACGACTGAGCAGCTGAACTGACTGGCTGTATGTGCATCTGTCAAATCAAAACCTACTGAGCACAATGATGTGTGCACTTTATGATTTGAAAATTTTACCGAAAAATACAAGCAAGGGGGGGAATTCAGACACTGAAATAATAAAAATGCAAAGTAGCAACAAAAAAATTATATATTATATAATAAAGTTCCTATTGACAAGGAAAGATCTCTCAAATAAAATATTAAGTTGAAAAACTGTACAGTATTTTTAAGCTACTCTGTGTTAAAAAAAAAAAGGACAGTAAAAATATCTTCCAGTATCTGCGCAAGTATACAGGAAAGACAAACACACACACAGTGAACAGGAGTTACTTGAGGTGGGGAGAGAGAGGGAAGAGAAAAATGTTCAATGTTTATTCATTCTGTTTGTACATGTGCATGCATATATATGTGTACACATAAAATACATAAGATTTAAAAACTATGCCAATGTATTGCCTTTTACCAAAATTAAACAAATCAAACAAAATATACTGCCAAAGAATTAAACGTAAGTCAAGCTGTCTTGACATTTCTATTAAAAGATATGCTTCTAACCTTAGATAACTAAATATAAGAAGTACAGATTGTTATTTTTCTATTCTGTGCCATTTCAGCTCACTTAGGGCATTAGTATAGGAGATAACAAATGCCAGTCTGAGGCCTGTTTATTCTAGCAAAATGTCCTCTCTATCTAACATGAGCCTTTGGTACCCACTTTCTTCCACATGCATTTATGTCAATGGCCTGCACCTAGCCCCCTTTTAACTTGATAGGATACAGTCCATGGGGTCGCAAAGAGTCGGACACGCCCGAGCAACTTCACTTTCACTAATTCTTTAGGTATGCCTAGCAAAACAGGTCAATTTTTAAGACTTAGTAGTCTAGGGGATTTAAATCAAGCAGTTTTAATTACTCCCTCTTCTTTAAAGAGTCTTTCTACCCAAAGTTTTTATTTATGAACAAAATAACCCCCATAAGACCTTGAGCTTCCAAAGGTCTTTGTATACCTACCACATGGCAAGCAAGGTAGCTGGTGACTAAATTAGTATTTTTATAGCATAAAAACTGAATCAGAATGTTCCTGGGCACACTAAATCATAATACTTTAAGTAACAGTGAGGAAAATGGCTCTCTCAGGCTTTCAGTTTGTTAACAAGGAGTGGCAAGTTATAAATGCAAATATGGACAGTTCTTAAAAGATATTAAAAGAAGTAAATGCAGGAAAAATTTCAGAAAAACAGCACGGATTACAACTACTTCAGAAAACTCTTGTACATTCTCTATTTCAAAGAATCCAAAATACAACACTATCTTATACTAAATAAAGAAAAACTTTTAGTTTTATTGATGTGTCCCAAAGTGAAGAAATGTGCATCTGAAAACCAGTGAAATAAGTAATAACAAGTACCTTTATACGTCAGCCAGGCCATATGCCAGGCATAATTAAGACTTTAAATATATTATGGACCTCGTAAGAACCTGCAACCTACTTACTATCTCACTTTAAATTTAAGGTAACTGAGCCTCAGAGGGACAGTAAAACAATCTCCTAACAAGTGGCAGGGCCAAGATTCCAGCCCACCACTTTCCACTTCACCAAGAGCTTTCTGAGTCTGTTTTCACAGCATCTCTGTCAGCATTTCTGTGACTAAAACCTGGGGATTCCTGGGTAGCTCAAATACAGTACTGTCGGGAGTCTGCAATAATTTTTTTAAGTTGTATTTGCATCCCGAGTAAACAGTAACATAACCCTTCTAGACAGGTGTTCTGGATAACCTGGGAAACACCAATCGCACTCTGCTGCTTCAGCTTGGACCAGGGTGTGACAATCACCTCAGCACCAAAGGTAAGCAAGACGGACTTAACATGTGAGTGATGAGACCACACCAGAAAGGCCAAATGTGCTAAATAAACTATGCTTCCTAGTACTCTTAGAGAAAAGAGGTACAGAATTTAGCAATGCAGGGCAGATGATCATATGCTGACCTTAAAAGAACCTTAGTCATTCAGCACTACAATCACAATGGAAACAGAAAACCAACATTAACGAATCATTAACTTGATGCTAGAATTTTCTCAGTTACAGAACTCAGTATAAATTAGCCTTTTGATAACCATAAACCTTCACTAAATTATGTTTCTACACATTTAAACAACATTAAGAAGTCCACAAGAAGTGTCTACATATCACCTGAAAGTGAAACGTATCAACGCTTCACTGCTGTAAGGAAGAGAAAGATGGGTCTGAAAACATTAAACAGATAAAAGTACTTGATAGGAGAAATTCATATGTTCCAAAGAAAGTATTACACTTTATTAATTACAAAATAAACTGTAGTAATAGCACTGTCCCATATACATTAGCTCAACATTTCCTAAATTTGACTATTCAACTTTAGGACAGTCTAAATACTCAAAAGTTTAAAAAAAATTTGCATGCTAATTGGTTAAAAACAAAAACTGGTCTCAGATAAATTCAGCCTGGTCAAAATTTGATATAGCTCACCAGTGCAATTAACATACAATAATATGCTGAAATAAGACACAACAGACCAAGCGTAAGTCATTTACAAAGCTGTCCTGGCACAGATTCGATCAGAGGAGCAAACATGTCCACATCAGAATCTCATGCAAAGTCCTACAGACCTCATACTAGAGATTTCTCCACAATAAACCTCATTATGTTTGACTAATTCATTATTTTTCATGACTTTCTGCCTGAAGAGTTTATTTCTTCTACAAATCAAAAAGAGTAAGGATCTAGACAGTCATGGGGAAACCCATATATATAACGCTGAACACTGAGTAAAATTAACAGAATGGCATCAACAAAAGAAAACTTTTCTGGAGGCTCCAGTTCGATTACTGATATACTCATGAGATACGAGGGGTTTCTCCGGTGGCACAGTGGTCAAGAATCCACCTCACAATGCAGGAGACACAGCAGACACTGGTTCGATCCCTGGCTTGGGAAGATTCCCCCAGAGCAGGAAATTGCAACCCACTCCAGTATTCTTGCTTGGAAAATTACATGGAGAGAGGAACTAGTGGGCTAGTCCATAGTGTTGCAAAGGGTCTGATCTGACTCTCAGCATGCATGCATGATATATGAACTTGTATGAAACAATTTGCATCAACCCATCTAAAACTATTTCTGCTTACAACAAAGGAGTCCTTCCATTTTGTATGTGACTAGCAAGGCTAAAAGTTTTTATCAGCTCAGGAATCAAGAGCTGGTAACTGTAATAAAAAAATAAATTCTGGTCTCTATAATTCTGCATACTGTATGTGTCTGTATACTTCACTTTATCACCATCATACAGCTGAGGTGTGGGAACAGAAAACAGGAAAATGCCTACCTCCAGATAGTTTTTAACCTTCCCTCCATCACCAAGAAAGGAGCTTTAAGAATAACCTTGTTCTTAACAAATTAGCATAGGATATAAAGGAACAATTAAGAAATTTTCTTTGGCTACAGAAAACTTAAGAAAAAAACTGCCAACATTTATTTTAAGCATTTGCTATGTACCTGACACTATTCTTCATATGTATTACATAATTTATACGCGTATCAACCCTATAAAGTGAATTAACATGAACATTGTTTTCATATAAAAAAATGTATGTGAGCAGTTAAATAACTCAAAAGGTCACAAAGCTACTGAGCTAACAGACAGGATTTGTATCTACTTGTGGATGTCTTAAGAGCCTTAATTTTTCAAGGTATACCTTTGCAGAATGATGGTTTAAAATCTGTAGTTTTAAGCTTTTATATGAACATATATTAACCATATTTTCTCATTTTCTGTATCCTTGACACGCTGGCATCCGGAGCTTTGATTTCAGAGACTACCCCCCTCCCAGGTCTAGAGACAGCAAGGGACTCCATTGAGAGCTCATCTTTCAAACACAAACCAACAGATTCAAAGCTCACACCTCCACTATTAATCAGACTCTGACATACCAAGCTAACACTCTTCCTGCCCTAAATCAACCTAGGGGTACATACTAGACATCTAGGAACCACCTCTATAGCCCAGAGACTGATCCAAATTACTAAGACTACCTAACCCTAAGCGTAACTCAGCATGTCCGTCCTGCACTGTCATTCCTTCCCTGGAAACCTGCCATGAAAGCTCGGAGCCACACTGTTCTTGCCCCAGTGTCTATTTATCAATCCATCTTATATTTGATGTATTCAAAATTAAGTTGTAGATACTTTAAATCTAGACACTGAAAGCATATGTATATCGTTAACTAGAGTTCACTGCTCACTCTTTTCTTAGAGGTAACATTTACACAGAGCCGAACAGATCTTAATGGTACCATTTTGTTAAGTTTAAATTTTATCAAATACATAAATTGAGTAACTCTGTATCCTGACAAGAAGCCCCNGAATGGCATGTAATGAGAAGTTATCCACAGATCCCATGGTATGTTGTTTAGTCACTAAGTCGTGTCCGACTCTTTTGTGACCCCATGGACTGCAGCCTGCCAGGCTCCTCTGGCATGGGATCTTCCAGGCAAGAATACTGGAGTGGATTGTCATGCCCTCCTCCAGGAAATCTTCCCAACCCAGGGGAACTCTCATCTCTCAAGTCTCCCGCATTGGCAAGTCGGTTCTTTACTGTTGGAGCTACATGGGAAGCCTGAGGCAAAAGATCTTCAGAAGCAAAACATCTGGAAAAAGAATTACTGATACAACATGGATGAATCTCAGAAATATTTGACTCAGAGAAGCTGAACCGTGAAAGACTAGATTCTGAATGATTCCATTTACATAAAGTTTGAGAAAAATCCCAACAGTAGTTGCCTCTGGAGGGAAAGAGAACGAAGAACTTCCTGAGTGAGTGAATGAAACCTTCTTTATCTTGATACACTGTAGTGATGGACAGGGAGGCCTGTCGTGCTGCCGTCCACGGGGTCGCAAAGAGTCGGAAACGACTGAGCAGCTGAACTGACTGGCTGTATGTGCATCTGTCAAATCAAAACCTACTGAGCACAATGATGTGTGCACTTTATGATTTGAAAATTTTACCGAAAAATACAAGCAAGGGGGGGAATTCAGACACTGAAATAATAAAAATGCAAAGTAGCAACAAAAAAATTATATATTATATAATAAAGTTCCTATTGACAAGGAAAGATCTCTCAAATAAAATATTAAGTTGAAAAACTGTACAGTATTTTTAAGCTACTCTGTGTTAAAAAAAAAAAGGACAGTAAAAATATCTTCCAGTATCTGCGCAAGTATACAGGAAAGACAAACACACACACAGTGAACAGGAGTTACTTGAGGTGGGGAGAGAGAGGGAAGAGAAAAATGTTCAATGTTTATTCATTCTGTTTGTACATGTGCATGCATATATATGTGTACACATAAAATACATAAGATTTAAAAACTATGCCAATGTATTGCCTTTTACCAAAATTAAACAAATCAAACAAAATATACTGCCAAAGAATTAAACGTAAGTCAAGCTGTCTTGACATTTCTATTAAAAGATATGCTTCTAACCTTAGATAACTAAATATAAGAAGTACAGATTGTTATTTTTCTATTCTATGCCATTTCAGCTCACTTAGGGCATTAGTATAGGAGATAACAAATGCCAGTCTGAGGCCTGTTTATTCTAGCAAAATGTCCTCTCTATCTAACATGAGCCTTTGGTACCCACTTTCTTCCACATGCATTTATGTCAATGGCCTGCACCTAGCCCCCTTTTAACTTGATAGGATACAGTCCATGGGGTCGCAAAGAGTCGTACACGCCTGAGCAACTTCACTTTCACTAATTCTTTAGGTATGCCTAGCAAAACAGGTCAATTTTTAAGACTTAGTAGTCTAGGGGATTTAAATCAAGCAGTTTTAATTACTCCCTCTTCTTTAAAGAGTCTTTCTACCCAAAGTTTTTATTTATGAACAAAATAACCCCCATAAGACCTTGAGCTTCCAAAGGTCTTTGTATACCTACCACATGGCAAGCAAGGTAGCTGGTGACTAAATTAGTATTTTTATAGCATAAAAACTGAATCAGAATGTTCCTGGGCACACTAAATCATAATACTTTAAGTAACAGTGAGGAAAATGGCTCTCTCAGGCTTTCAGTTTGTTAACAAGGAGTGGCAAGTTATAAATGCAAATATGGACAGTTCTTAAAAGATATTAAAAGAAGTAAATGCAGGAAAAATTTCAGAAAAACAGCACGGATTACAACTACTTCAGAAAACTCTTGTACATTCTCTATTTCAAAGAATCCAAAATACAACACTATCTTATACTAAATAAAGAAAAACTTTTAGTTTTATTGATGTGTCCCAAAGTGAAGAAATGTGCATCTGAAAACCAGTGAAATAAGTAATAACAAGTACCTTTATACGTCAGCCAGGCCATATGCCAGGCATAATTAAGACTTTAAATATATTATGGACCTCGTAAGAACCTGCAACCTACTTACTATCTCACTTTAAATTTAAGGTAACTGAGCCTCAGAGGGACAGTAAAACAATCTCCTAACAAGTGGCAGGGCCAAGATTCCAGCCCACCACTTTCCACTTCACCAAGAGCTTTCTGAGTCTGTTTTCACAGCATCTCTGTCAGCATTTCTGTGACTAAAACCTGGGGATTCCTGGGTAGCTCAAATACAGTACTGTCGGGAGTCTGCAATAATTTTTTTAAGTTGTATTTGCATCCCGAGTAAACAGTAACATAACCCTTCTAGACAGGTGTTCTGGATAACCTGGGAAACACCAATCGCACTCTGCTGCTTCAGCTTGGACCAGGGTGTGACAATCACCTCAGCACCAAAGGTAAGCAAGACGGACTTAACATGTGAGTGATGAGACCACACCAGAAAGGCCAAATGTGCTAAATAAACTATGCTTCCTAGTACTCTTAGAGAAAAGAGGTACAGAATTTAGCAATGCAGGGCAGATGATCATATGCTGACCTTAAAAGAACCTTAGTCATTCAGCACTACAATCACAATGGAAACAGAAAACCAACATTAACGAATCATTAACTTGATGCTAGAATTTTCTCAGTTACAGAACTCAGTATAAATTAGCCTTTTGATAACCATAAACCTTCACTAAATTATGTTTCTACACATTTAAACAACATTAAGAAGTCCACAAGAAGTGTCTACATATCACCTGAAAGTGAAACGTATCAACGCTTCACTGCTGTAAGGAAGAGAAAGATGGGTCTGAAAACATTAAACAGATAAAAGTACTTGATAGGAGAAATTCATATGTTCCAAAGAAAGTATTACACTTTATTAATTACAAAATAAACTGTAGTAATAGCACTGTCCCATATACATTAGCTCAACATTTCCTAAATTTGACTATTCAACTTTAGGACAGTCTAAATACTCAAAAGTTTAAAAAAAATTTGCATGCTAATTGGTTAAAAACAAAAACTGGTCTCAGATAAATTCAGCCTGGTCAAAATTTGATATAGCTCACCAGTGCAATTAACATACAATAATATGCTGAAATAAGACACAACAGACCAAGCGTAAGTCATTTACAAAGCTGTCCTGGCACAGATTCGATCAGAGGAGCAAACATGTCCACATCAGAATCTCATGCAAAGTCCTACAGACCTCATACTAGAGATTTCTCCACAATAAACCTCATTATGTTTGACTAATTCATTATTTTTCATGACTTTCTGCCTGAAGAGTTTATTTCTTCTACAAATCAAAAAGAGTAAGGATCTAGACAGTCATGGGGAAACCCATATATATAACGCTGAACACTGAGTAAAATTAACAGAATGGCATCAACAAAAGAAAACTTTTCTGGAGGCTCCAGTTCGATTACTGATATACTCATGAGATACGAGGGGTTTCTCCAGTGGCACAGTGGTCAAGAATCCACCTCACAATGCAGGAGACACAGCAGACACTGGTTCGATCCCTGGCTTGGGAAGATTCCCCCAGAGCAGGAAATTGCAACCCACTCCAGTATTCTTGCTTGGAAAATTCCATGGAGAGAGGAACTAGTGGGCTGGTCCATAGTGTTGCAAAGGGTCTGATCTGACTCTCAGCATGCATGCATGATATATGAACTTGTATGAAACAATTTGCATCAACCCATCTAAAACTATTTCTGCTTACAACAAAGGAGTCCTTCCATTTTGTATGTGACTAGCAAGGCTAAAAGTTTTTATCAGCTCAGGAATCAAGAGCTGGTAACTGTAATAAAAAAATAAATTCTGGTCTCTATAATTCTGCATACTGTATGTGTCTGTATACTTCACTTTATCACCATCATACAGCTGAGGTGTGGGAACAGAAAACAGGAAAATGCCTACCTCCAGATAGTTTTTAACCTTCCCTCCATCACCAAGAAAGGAGCTTTAAGAATAACCTTGTTCTTAACAAATTAGCATAGGATATAAAGGAACAATTAAGAAATTTTCTTTGGCTACAGAAAACTTAAGAAAAAAACTGCCAACATTTATTTTAAGCATTTGCTATGTACCTGACACTATTCTTCATATGTATTACATAATTTATACGCGTATCAACCCTATAAAGTGAATTAACATGAACATTGTTTTCATATAAAAAAATGTATGTGAGCAGTTAAATAACTCAAAAGGTCACAAAGCTACTGAGCTAACAGACAGGATTTGTATCTACTTGTGGATGTCTTAAGAGCCTTAATTTTTCAAGGTATACCTTTGCAGAATGATGGTTTAAAATCTGTAGTTTTAAGCTTTTATATGAACATATATTAACCATATTTTCTCATTTTCTGTATCCTTGACACGCTGGCATCCGGAGCTTTGATTTCAGAGACTACCCCCCTCCCAGGTCTAGAGACAGCAAGGGACTCCATTGAGAGCTCATCTTTCAAACACAAACCAACAGATTCAAAGCTCACACCTCCACTATTAATCAGACTCTGACATACCAAGCTAACACTCTTCCTGCCCTAAATCAACCTAGGGGTACATACTAGACATCTAGGAACCACCTCTATAGCCCAGAGACTGATCCAAATTACTAAGACTACCTAACCCTAAGCGTAACTCAGCATGTCCGTCCTGCACTGTCATTCCTTCCCTGGAAACCTGCCATGAAAGCTCGGAGCCACACTGTTCTTGCCCCAGTGTCTATTTATCAATCCATCTTATATTTGATGTATTCAAAATTAAGTTGTAGATACTTTAAATCTAGACACTGAAGGCATATGTAGATCGTTAACTAGAGTTCACTGCTCACTCTTTCTTAGAGGTAACATTTACACAGAGCCGAACAGATCTTAATGGTACCATTTTGTTAAGTTTAAATTTTATCAAATACATAAATTGAGTAACTCTGTATCCTGACAAGAAGCCCCTCCTACCCCTTTCTCAGTCAATCCCTGTCATCCCCTCTCCACCCCCAAAGGCTATCTTTTTCCCCCTGTGAGGGGGTGGCTGTGCAGTGGGATTTCATTGTGGTTTCACAATGTGCATTTTCCCAATGACTAACAATACCACACACTTTCTATTTGCTCAGCGGTCCTTTCCATATCTTCTTTTGTGATGCACCCAAATCCTCTGTCCATTTTTAAAATAGGCAATTTCCTTCTCACTGCCGAGTTAAGAAATACTTTATAAAGTGCGGATACTATCCTCTTGTTAGAAGTACGTTCTCCAAATATTTTCTTCCACTCGACTTGTTTATTCATTTAATGGTTTTTGATGAAATGCTTTTTAACAGTGATGGAAGTTTAACTGAATGTCCTCTTATTGCTTTCCATATCCTTTAAGAAGAAAAAAAAACACACGCCTTGCCTACATCCAGGTCACAAACAGCTGAGAAAAGAAGAGAAGAGAAATGCAAAGGAGAAAGGGAAAGATACACCAACTTAATCAGAGCTCCAGAAAACAGCAAGGGAGAGATAAGAAAGCCTTCTTATGTGAAAAATGCAAAGAAACAGAGGAAAACAATAGAATGGGAAGGACCATAGAGATCTCTTCAAGAAAATTGGAGGTATCAAGGAAACACTTCATGCAAGGATAGATACAATAAAGGACAGAAATGGTAAGCACATAACAAAAGCAGAAGATATTAAAAAGAGGTGGCAAGAATACACGGAACTATACAAAAAAGGTCTTAAGGACTTTGATAACCATGACGGTGTGGTCGTTCACTAGAGCCAGACATCCTGGAGTGTGAAGTCACTGGGTTTTAAGAAGCATTACTAGAAACAAAGCTAGTGGAGGTGAGAGAATTCCAGCTGAGCTATTTCAAATCCTAAAAGATGCTGCTGTTAAAAAACTACGTTCAGTATGTAAGCAAATTTGGAAAACTCAGCAGTGGCCACACGACTGGAAAAGGTCAGCTTTCATTTCAATCCCAAAGAAGGGCAATGCCAAACAGTGTTCAAACTACCATACGACTGTGCTCATTTCACATGCTAGCACTGTAATGCTTAAGTCTTCAAGCGAGGCTTCAACAGTACATTAACTGAGAACTTCCAGATGCACAAGCTTAGAAAAAGCAGAGGAACTAGAGATTAAACTGCCAATATCCACTGGATCACAAAAAGCAAGGGAATTCCAGAGAAGTATCTACTTCTGCTTCACTGACTAAGCTAAAACCTTTGTGTGGATCACAACAAACTGTGGAAAATTCTTAAAGAGACGGGAATACCAGACCACCTTACCTGTCTCCTGAGAAACCTATATCCAAGACAAGAAGCAACAGCTAGAACTGGGCATGGAACAACTGGTTCAAAATTGAGGAAGGAGTTTGTCAGTGTTGTATATTGTCACTCTGCTTATTTAACTTATGCAGAGTACACCATGCAAAATGCTGGGTTGGATGAATCACAAGCTGGAATCAAGATTGTGGGGAGAGAAATATCAACAACCTCAGATACGCAGATGATAACCATTCTATTGGCAGAAAGTGAAGAGGAACTAAAGAGTCTCTTGATGAAGGTGCAAGAACAGAGTGAAAAAGTGGGCTTAAAACTCAACATTCAAAATACTAAGATCATGGCATCCGGTCCCATCACTTCATGGCAAATAGATGGGGAGAAAGCGCAAACAGTGACATTTTATTTTCTTGGGCTCCAAAATCACTGCTGATGGTAACTGCCTGCAGCAATGAAATTTAAAAGATGCTTGCACCTTGGAAGGAAAGCTGTAACAAACCCTTGTGTGTTTAGTCGCTTCAGTCAGGTCCGACTCCTTGCAACCCTACAGACTGCAGCCCACCAAGCTCCTCAGTCCTGGGATTCTCCAGGCAAGAATACTGGAGTGGGCTACCATTTCCTCCTCCAGGGGATCTTCCTGACCCAGGAAATGAACCCACCTTTCTTATGTCTCTTGCACTGGCAGGCGGGCTCTTTACCACCAGAAAGGTTCTGAGAAGCCCTAGACAAACCTAGACAGTGTATTAAGAAGCAGAGACATCACTTTGCTGACAAAGGTCAGACAGTCAAAGCTATGGTTTTTCCAGTAGTCATGTACAGATGTGAGATTTGGATTATAAAGAAGGCTGACAGCCAAGAAATTGATGCTTTTGAACTGTGGTGCTGGAGAAGACTTCAGATTTCAGTGGATGGCAAGGAGATCAAACCAGTCAATCCTAAAGGAAATCAACCCCAAATAATCATTGCAAGGACTGTTACTGAGGCTGACTTGGCCACTTGGTGGGAAGAGCCGACTCACTAGAAAAGACCCTGATACTGGGAAAGATTGAAGGCAGGAGGAGAAGTGGACAACAGAGGACGAGATGGTTGGATGGCATCACTGACACAATGGACATGAGTCTGAGCAAGCTCCAGGCGATAGTGAAGGACAGGGAAGGCTGTGTGCTGCATCCCATGAGGTCGCAAAGTCAGACATGACTTAACAACTGAACAAACATAATTCAATTTGTTCACAACAAATTGGTCACAGCAACAAGGTCACAAATGTATTTTCCTATACAAGCTTGATAGTTTTAGCTTTTAGATGAGAACTGATTTAGAATTACTTTTTTTGAATGGTGTAAGGTGGGACCAAGGTTCCTTCATCCACATGGACAGTCCAAATTCCCCAATATTATTTGCTGAAAAAGACTTTCCTGTCTCTATTGGATTGCTTTAGCATACCTGTCAAAAATCAAATAATCATCTGTTGGTTGTTCAGTTGCTAAGTTCTGACTGATTCCCTGTGACCCCACCGACTGCAACACGCCAGGCCCCTCTGTCCTCCACCATCCCCTGGAGCTTGCTCAAGTTCACGTCCATTGAGTCAGTGATGCTCTCTAACCATCTCCTTTTCTGCTGCCCCCTTCTCCTTTTGCCTTCAATCTTCCCGAGCATCAGGGTCTGGCTCTTCCCATCAGGTGGCCGCAATAACCAAGAACCGACATCTCTTACGGTTTCACAGAACCATCTGTTTTAAGGTTCTCTATTTTATCCTACTGATCTGTTTTTATGACAGAATCACAATGTATTATTATTGAAGCGTCACACAAAGTCAGATAATCTAAGTCCTCGAACACTGTTGATCTTTTTCAAAACTGCTTTGGACATTTTAGGTCCTATGTATCTCCATGTAAATTTTAGGCTAAGTGTGTATATTCTATGAAAAACAAATACATATATTTTTAGGGTTTGATGGAGATTGATTTGATTCAGATTAAACTGAAAGAGAACTTAATATTACTGAGTGCTTCAATACACAAATATATGTCAGTTTACCATAGTTAAACAGGAAGGCTGTCTCAGAGGTGTCTCCATCAGCTTCCTCCTGAGAAAAGGTCCCATTTTCTTTGTTTCTCAGAGGTTGAATAACTTAAAAGACTATAATGTTCAATGTTGGACACAGAACATTACATGATGGGGATGCTAGATTCCTCCAAGTGTTAACTGGTTTTGTTTTGGCAGATAATTAACTTATTTGTACTCAAACTGCAAACTCTTAAGTCTTCAAGCAATTTCAGTTTTTAACTTCAGCCAGACTGCCCTAACTCTACCCCCCACACACATGGGTTTAAGGGTTAGCCTAGTGATTTCGGCAGTTTTTAAAGGAAAACCTGGGACTCCCGTTCAGTGGCTCTCTCCAAGGCTAGAATTCTCTTGTCACTCATCAGCAACTCTGGTGGTCCTCAACCCCGATCTCTGGTTTTTCAGGCCGGAAAAGTTGAAATCTATGTTGAGATTTTAGTTACTCTATCCATTCTGCATGGATAAAAGCAAAAACAGAAAATTTGCCTGTCACTTCCATCCAAGGGTCAAATCTTCTTCAAAATGTCTATTCTGTTTACTCTGTAATGCCTTATTTTTCTTTTTATTCTGTGCAGAGTTGATAAGGTTTATCTGAGGGAGTGTGAGTCTGATAAAAAGAATTATCTGACTATGTGAGAAGAATTCTAAAATGTTAATATACCAATCTTTAAAAAAAATGTATTCTGAGATATTTTAATTGTATTGATGCTATTTATAGAATTGTTTTAATATTAATTCCACTTGTTTGCTGTTAATGTATTGAGTATTTAATGAAAATACAACTTATCTTGTAAAATGCAGCCTTGCTAAATTTACTCATTTGCTTTAGTGATTGTTTTTGTAGATTCCTTGTTTCTTACATAATCACGTCATCTACAAAATGTAACCGCTTGGACCTATTCTTTGAGCTCTTTATGCCTCTTACATCTCATTTCCCTGCCCCACTGCACTGCCTAGGTCAACTATTGATAAAACAATGAACTGAAGAAGACATAAGAATGCATATCCTTGTGCTCTTAGGGAAAACATGTTATTCTATAAGTACAATCTTAAGCTGTCAGTTTTTCTTAAATGTGCGTTATCAGACTGAGGAAACGTCTTCACATTTCTCATTTGCTGGGAGTGTTTGTCATGAATGGATGATGAATTTTATCAAATGCTTCTAACTAAGTACAGTGATCACACTGCTTCCCCTCTTAGTTATTGCTCTGAATTACGATGATTAATTTTTGAATATTATAAACTACCCTCTCACTGTTGACCTAAATCTCACTCGGTCATGATGTGCTCTTTGTATGTTACTGGAAGATATGTGTCAATTTTTTATACCTTTGCTAATGACTAAATATTAATCTGTAAATTTTCTCCTTTTTGTGCCATCTTTATCAGGTTTTGGTATTGGGGTTACAATGACCTCATAAAACAACTGTTTTTCTGAGTTTCTGTGAAATTGATGTTATTTCTTATGCAATGTTTTGAATTTACCAGTAAAACCACCTGGACCTGGACGTTTCTTTGTGAGAGAGATTTTGATTATGAGATCAATTTCTTTTTCATTGATACAGGGCTATCCAAATTTTCCACTTCTTCCTGCACCAGCCATATTAACATGTTCTTAAATTTGACATTCACAAATTACTGGCATAAAGTTGTTGAAATATATTCATAGTATGCTTTTAATGTCTGTAGGATCTAGCAAAATATTATCTCTATCATTTCATACATAGCTAATTCATGGTTATGGGCTCTTTCACTCTTATGTCCATCAGTGTTATAGGAGAATTTATCAATTCCACTCATCTTTCTAAAGAATCAGCTTTTGGATTTATTCTATTGTCTCTTTTCTAATCACTGATCTTCTGCTATTTTTATCTTCCTTCTACTTACTATTTTCTTTGACCTTTTCTCATTTCCTAGGTGACATCTTAGATAACTTTTCTAATATAATTATCTAAAGCTATAAATTTCCCTGTAAGCATTGTTTTATCTACATCTCACTTATTTTATATAGTGTAATCCAATTATCCTTTAGTTTTGATACATATTCTAATTTTGCTCACGGTTTTCTTCTAAATAACCCATGGGTCAAAGAATTATGATAATTTCCATTTTTTAATACATGTCCTATTGATACTGATTTCTCATTTTGTTCTGTTCTTGGCAGAGAACATACTCTGTTGACTTTTAATATTTTAAAATTTACTGAACCCTGCAAATAGTCTTTCCTGGTGAGGGTACCATGAGTACTTGAAAAGACTTACTACACTCATTTAGATCTACTTTTCTATAAATATCAAAATAGTAATGTAACTTAGATCTTCCATGTCTTCACTCACTCTTGTGGTCTTATTTAACTCTCTATAGCCACAAATTTGTGATTCTGATACATTAATTCTATCAAGTTTTACTCACATATTTTGAAAGTTTTATTAACTAGATACATGTTTATGGTTATGGCTTCTCAGAGATATCATTTTATCATCTTCTGGCCCCACTGCTTCTACAGAAGGTCACATGTCCTTCACATCATTATTTCCTGGTATGTAACACGTCACACTGTTCACTGGCTGCTTCCACGATTTTCTCTTCCATGGGTTTGACTATGATGCACTTGGTTTAGTTTACTTTCATTTACCCCTATTGAGTTTAATGAGGAATCTGACTCTATTTTGATGTTCAACTGTGTAAAGTTTCAAGTTTCACCATGTCTTCAACCTTCTGCCTCAAATGTGAGCAAACTGCTAAGGAAATCCTTGTGGCTGGTGGGAATTTTAAACCAAGAAAGTTTGGGTACACACAGGAACACAGGAATTATCAACCCAGCCCCACAACTCCCATTACTTCTTTCTCAAGTAATTTTTGGACCAGTCTGGAAGCCTGTCCTGCTTTTCCCGAAAGCTTTATCATATGAGCAATAATCTTTTTCATTCCCTTTTAATATACGTTTGGCTTCATCAGTCTCACATCAAAATCAAGTGTGGAGAGGGATTCATCCCACGTACAGCTCACACAGATCAAGCAAGCACTTGCTATACATCAGGCACAGCACTAACCTGTTACATATACTAGATCACTTAATCTCCCAACCACCACAAATAAGGCAGTTAAGCCACTTGACAAATGAGATCATCAAAGCACAGAGATAAAGTGACATGTCTAAGGTTGTACAGCTGGCAAGTGGTGGGGACAGAGGCTGCATTCTTAATTGCCAACTCTATTCTGCCTCTTACACATAGTTCAATAAAAATAAAAATATGGCAAAATTAAACCAATAACTCTGGTATAGCATTTTAGATAAGTAAAGCATTACAGAATGTGCTTAACTATAAAACTAGAGCAGTCACTGTAAGAGCTAATTCCTCAGGAAAAAACCATTCTTTGGACAATGAAATTAGTAGAGGAGGAGACATTAAATTAAACAAGGAGGAGGACAAATTAAAACAGGAGGAGACAACAGAATTTCCACAGAGTCCAATAAGATAAAAGGGATACTTTTATTCTTCTTGGTTTGGAACAGCTCTTCTTAGAAGCAGAAGAAAGGGCCAAGAAATGACTGAAAAAGTTGCTGACCTTTCTCTTTAAATGTTGAAAATACTACTTTGAAATCTTGCTAGGTGCTTCTACTGCCTTTGAAAAATAGCAAAATATCCCCCACACAAATAAAATAGTCCCTATCATTGAAAAGATTTAAATATCAATTCTAAAAATAGTTGCTCAAAATATTTCAAGTTCTTCCAAAAAAACAGAAACTTTTACTTAAAAAAAAAAAAAAGCCAGCACCAAAGTAGGCTCAAGGACATTTATTTTAGTAATACAGCTGATGGATTTTTAAAATTTAATACATATTCTGTTTTTAACAATTAAAAAAAATAGTATCCTAAAAGACAAGAAATCCTAACAAAATATAACTATGTGGTCATTTCAATCTATTAAATGCATAAAACTTAAAACAAGAATTGCACTACAGAATAGAGTACTGTAAAAAACTCAACTTATTAATCACACATTTTTGTGGTGCTGTATTTGGCTGTAAAGAAATGATTTTTTAATTTGACAATTTTAATATCAGCATCCTAGAAGATAAAAATTAACTCACATTTGTATGCCACTTTGAAGTTGACAGTGGGATTTTACATGTAGAAGTTAAAATGTTTTACATAACACAAATTATATAAGCAATCACATAAAAATTATGGGAAAAATTACTGTAAGTTAATTACTTTTCGCTATAAGTTTCTGTTCACTATCTAACTCTGAACTTTTACATCATCCTTAATAAAAATACAGCCTCCCTTAACTTCCTCTCCCCCACTGGCCTAGCAAACTTAGGGTAAACGAAGTTACAGAAAAATTATATCCTCTTAATACATAAAAAAGCCATAAACATAAGCAAGGTTCATAAAAGAAAAAAGTCTGGGATGAGGGAGACAATAAAGAATTTTACATATTTTAGTTCTAATTTAAGCATTATTCGTGGTAAGTTTCATACGAGTCTCAAGACAACCAATTCACACTGTTTATAATAACCCAAAAGCAAAGCTAAAATAATACTGGATTTTGAGAACAGATATTGAACAGTTCGGGGGTGGGGGGGGAAATGTGACGGTAATAAAAGAAGACTCTATTGTAATAAAATCGTTCCTGGGGAAAAAGCATCATTGGATAATTTAACAGGTATACAGCCAGATTTTTGTTAAAAAAAAAACTTTGTTAAAAAGCTATGCACTTCATGTAGACATATGTAACATTCCTCCATTCTCCCCATTCAGTTTGCTTGTCCCCAGTGTCACTAAATGTGGGTTCCCTAGTTTTCAAAAGGAGAATATAGACAGTTTTTTGAAAAGCTGTTCAGTACTCCCATATCATTACCCTCAAGCAAGCTCCTTTTCAAACGGTTTTCCTCATTTCTGCATAAAACCTCAAAAAGGTCACATGGCTGTTCTAGTACAATATATAGAAATATATAAAGTGTATATATATATATATATAAAATTAACAAAAACCTCTTTGAAAAAATTTATTTTACTACTCTGATCTAAATCAAAACTTTTATTCTCTCATTCAATTTTGCTAACTTCAACACTTCCAGAACTTTCCAGGTGTTACTTTTAAGGGCACTGTGGGTTCTGGAATAGCAAGAAGAGGGGATTTTAGAGGAGGAGGGAAGGGCCCTATAAGGCCAGAAGCCCAAATGCTACCTTTTTCCTACAGTTAGTTCCTGCTGCAAGAGTCTTTCTGGCTGTCCGGCCTGGGTCACTTTGACTCGCCAAATTGAGCCTCGTGATCTTTTCCAGGTAAGTCATTCAACTACCTTAGAAAAGTCCACCTGGCCGTGGGACTCTTCCACTGATACAGGAGCAGTTCAACTGCTCTGTTAACTTTTTTTTTAGGCTTTCTCAGGTGACAGTCAAGTACCAGTCTATTTATCTCCCATATCTCAATTCAAACTAAGGAGATCCCTGACACCACTCAATCTGGATAAAAGCAGAAGGGAAATGCCAGAGCAAAAACCTACTCTCCCCAAGTTTCCATATGGGATCTCCCTCACAAACTCTTTACCATAGCGAGGAGGTCAGTGATAGGTTAAACCCAGCAATACTTGTCTCAGCTAATCTTTCCTGCAATTCCTGCATAAATGGTATAGCACCTCAATCCTGATTGTAGGTTACTTGTAGGTCTCAGATTTGGGGGTCTCTGAATACATATCATAAGAAGTCTCACTTTAACTAGCTGTTACAATTTTACTTCCAGGTAAGATATAAGCAGGTCATACACAGAAAGCTAATGTTCCCTACTGCAAACACTAGAGGGAAAAAGGTAACAAAAAAATATTTATTCAAAGACAACAGTGAGCACAGTGAGCAATTAAAGCAATGAGATCCAAACGAACAAAGACTGAGAGAAGAGAAGACACTTTCTGGTGAATAGAAAACTGTCTGTGCCATTTTCTCCCCTGGAGTCATTTGTACATTCCAGGTACAAGCTGAGCACTCGGTTCAGTCTGGGAAAAGAAACTCTAATGAAGAAAATAAACACGGTCAAACTTGTGACAATCACAAGATTCTCCTCCCGCAAAGATGTCTGCCTAATTTTAAAACTGCAGCCATCGGGAGGATCGAGCACCAAACTCAAATTATGGAAGAAGAGTTGATATGAATCCCCCACAATGCTAACGACGGAAATAAATAAATGAAAGGCATGTGCCAGTGCAGACTAAAATAAATTAAAATGGCAACCAAGCCTCGGCCCCGATCAGCCACCGAGATTAAAGTGATCAGCCTGTCTACCTAAGAAAAAGTTAGTGACTCTTTGGGGAAGGCATCATTTGTAGCATCTATAAACATGGCTACAATTTTTTAGATGTGTATTATTCTAGCTAGGTTGATTTTAGGCTGTTAAGTGAATTCCTCAAAGCAAAATACATTATGTGAATGGGACAAGAAAAGTAGGGATTATGTTTACTGTAATAAGTGTTAAATTTAAATAGATAATAATAAATCTGGGTAATAATTCTGTAATTTTACAAAGGAATCTAGGTTCTAGGGCAGGTATGTTTTCTCTGATAAGGTAAATGATAAAAATGCCCCATGGAAGAATGTATTACATACACAAAAGGACTCTGAATACCAGGATCCTGACTACCTCAGAAAAAATCAAAATATAAATGTAGGCATCACATAAAGGTTAAGGGTCTTAGCAATGCATCTTTCAAACTGTGCTTCACAGGAGCCTAATGAAGTGTTCATCAGAAGTGCTTTCACAACTTATACATAGATCATACAGAAAATGACAAGTTAGATGCTGAGGCTGATAGTTTCAAAGTTCTAGTTTGCATTTATACAGTTTCACTGTTTTGACTAATTGATTTTATAAATAATCGTTATATTAAATCATGATAGTTATCTGGCAGAAGTGTTTACTAAGCAAAGATAGACAATTATAATTCAATATGAGTTCTAGGAGAAAACATGGACGGAAAATGAAGACATGGAATACCTGGGAACATTTCAAATAAATCATATTCATGACTATAGTGCTTTATAGCTTATAAACCAATGGTTATAGTATTTCAAAAGACTGTGAAAGAACTCAAGATAGTATTGACTCCTTTCACAGATGAAGAAACAGTAAAAAAACACAGTCACATGCCTCAGGATTCTCATCCATCAGTACTGAAGAAGCTTACAAGTCATCAAACTTCAAACTCAGACTTCTTTCCATCATAGCACTGCATATATATTATCTCTCACACACACCTAAGTATGAGGGGGGAAGAATCACTCTTATTTTCTTCTGAAATAAAAAGGCACTAATTTAAGAACTGAAGGATACTATACTTCAGTTTTTAAAGACTTTTCTTTAATTCTTTCTGGGTTATCCAGAGAAGCAAAAGAGTAGGAATATGAAAATAAAAATAAAAGCTGACAATCTGCATAAAGTTTACTTCAATTACTCTGATATTTTAAAAATCTGGAAGATGGAAAACAAAATCCAAATGTCTGTGACAGTATTAATAAGACACTCAGTATCCTGGAAGGATACGTGAGACAGTAATAATACAACTGGATGAGGATATGGGTGATGGCGG
>SJYA01002924.1:57264-86827 GCA_006410615.1 Neotragus moschatus
GGGAGGGAGGGGGGGAATTTTCCCACTGTATAATCTGTGTTCCAATTTGGAATCATGTACAACATATACTACTTTATCTTTTTAAGGAACATACTTTTTAAAGGAAAAAATATAAACACATGTATTAGAATGTTAAGAAAATGAAAGTATTGTTTCCCTGTAACAGGAAAGTTGACTTAATTTAAAGGGTTTTAAAAAATATATATAAGAATAGGCTAAGTATTGCCAAAAAAGTCCTTTTTAAACATTTAATTGTGCTGACTCAAAAGTAAAACATACCTTCATAGATAAGTAGTAGGGAAAAATTACAGGACACTTCTCTTTTTAGGTAATCCATAAGTAGTCACTATTAACAATTTGGCATTATTTCTTCTAAAGTTTCAAGATTAAATGTTAACATTTTTATGCTTTATCAACTTCAGAAAATTCCTACTCCTAATTTGTTAACATGAGCACTGGATTTTATGAAAAGCTCTTTCTAGATCCACTAAGATCAGGGCTTTCATAAATATGAATATGCAGTGCCTCATAGAAATGGACCTCCAACAGGTCAATCATACCAGCATTCCTGCAGTAAGCCTTACCTGCTCATGATTTGGTGGTTTGTTTTTATAATTTGAGCTTCTTTATTTACAATTTTTGCATCTATCTTTATGAGTAAAATTGGTGTAAACTTTACTTTGCTATTCAATTTTAATTTACCATTCAATTTTGGTATAAAATGGGTTATGTAAGTTTCCTTTATAGGTAAGGAAACCATGGGTTATGATTGGATTTATCTAATTCTTTGCTATTAAAAACAATGCTGAAATGAACACCAAAAATCTTTGACCATATTCCTGACTGTTTCTTTAGGATGAGCCATCAAAATGTCATAAATGGTCAAACACAAAGTATCACCTTAGGAAAGCCCTTATAATTTATGTTTACCAAAAAAAAAAAAAAAAAAAATCTGTACTCCTGCTTATATACGTACAACAACCATTATCAAATTAGCATTCAGACCTCCCAGCCTCTTGTTTTTAACTTTACAAGCTCTCCATCTCCACTGCTGTTTGGATTTTGTTTTTCTGTAGATAATATGCACTGAAAGCCAATTTTTCTTCTTGTGGCTGATTCGTTACCTAAACATCAATTGCCATTCTGATTTCTGACTGAGTTGTTGCGAGATGGAAAAGCTTTATGAAACTTTATCCATACTATTCAGCTCACTGTAGCTTAGTAGGTTAAGCTTTACCCATGATGTCACCCGTGTATGTCACCACATACAACAGTAGGAAGGAAGCCGTGACACATACATGCAGCCACAGCTATCCCTTTCTCAGAGACAAAGTGACGAAGGCAGAGCTAATTATATGAGGGGGGTGGGAGGGACACAAAGTCAGGTCTGTGTTTCTACCCACAATTTAGTCCCACTCTAACATCAGCAGATGGAGGTGGAGGGAAAGAAGAGGTGGAGAGTCAATGAGACACTGACCACTGAAGAATATTTGCCATTTTAAAAATTAAGTAATTCGTGCTTCATGTTCATCAATACCTGATGAAAACATCAAGACATCAATATCTAAAGGTATTTTAACAACTCGCTTGCAATTTTAAGCTAACAGATTTACAGTAACTCCATTCTGCATTACATCTTAAACAATTTTGCTTAAGCTGCGGTTTGGATTCCTCCACAATGGGCCCTTTCTGTACCCACTCTCCCTGTTTTACAGCTGACACCATGACAAGTTGACCAAATGTTTAAGGATATTTAGTAGTTAAGAAATGGCTAATCTGATACAATTTTCAACTATTAACAAGAAAGCAAACTTCAAAAAATATACGGTTCCAAATAGTACAAGAAACTTAAATTTTTCGATAGATAACAGCCAGTATTAAATCTACATTTCTTGAAATATTAAAAAAAAAAACCCCACCAAATTAGACAAGCAAGTTTCTAAGCTCAAGGAGCTTTCATTAAAGAGTGAAAAACAAGATACTGGACAAGCAACACTTCATTTTCACTGATCGGGTAAAAGTGTTGGGGGAAAAAATCTTTAAAGAAAAAGATGTAAAAAAAAAAATCTCTAAACTAGTATGTAAAATGAAAGATGGACAATCTGACTACGGGGACTTCCACAGTTTAAATACAAAGTCTATATACATTTCAATCAAGAGGCTGCTACCTACTGAACCTCCTTAAGAGGCAGGACTGCATGACTCTCCTTGCAGCTCCGCTCCATCAACACTTCACTGCACTGGCCGCAGAGCCTTACACGAAGCCGCGCAGAACCATGGCCCCATGTCTTCCTGGACCGAACCACACCGCTCCCTTGGATGAGGTGGAAACATACTATCCGGTCTCCCACCTCCACTCTTGACAGTCTCACAGCCCTTTTCCTCACTTCTTTACCTGAGACTCTCTGATGTCTCCCCCCTCACCCAGTCACTGGGGCTCAGTGTGAACGCCCAGCACGGGATGCAGAGCTTCCGTACTTCCCCGTAGCCTCTGAGGCGGGCCATCTCCGTCTCCTCCCCTACACTCCCAGGACCCTGGTCAGCGGCCCTCCCCACCGACACACTGTTCACGCTACAGCACCACTCTGGGTGAATCAAACTTCTCCTAACTAAATTCCTCCTTGACATCCATCTAACTCGGCCACCAGTCTTTCTTCAGGAGGAAAATTTTCACAAGCTGCAGAATAGGGAAGGCTCCCCATTTTGGACACAACTCCCTGAGCATACATCTTTCAGAATGCCTAATGTATGTTATGAAACTATCTTTCTTATTTTTTCAAGTTTACCTCCCTTACTGGGAAGTAAGCAACTTAATAGCAAAGACTATATGTTGATATTAGTAACTGTTTACTGAACTGAAATGCTAGACATCTATAAACATTTCTAAAATGAAAGAATAAACCAGGAAAAGTGACTCTTACTTAAGAAATACATGAAACAAGCAAGGTAAAAGAAATGGATAATTAATCTACCAAACAAGGCAGGAAACATTCTGTTAGTATTTGCAAGTAGATAGGCTGGTGTTACTAGGCTCTATTATCAACAAGCATCCACAGTGTATTTCCCAAAACTCATTAGAAACATGTCAAGCAGAATGGCTTCACATGCCATACGCTAGCCTATGTGCATGACACTGCAAACAATCATTGTAGAAAATGCAATAAACGGACACTCCCTCAAACTCTATAATGTGCACAATTATAGCAGTACAAATTAAAACCACTTGCTACTTTATTTTTAAAAACACTGTTTCTTAGAGTGGCACTACTCTGAAAATGATTAAACATACACAAATAAAACTTCAACCTCTTAGGTAACACATCCTTCTAATACAAGAGGCAGGTCTTCAAGACAGGTTCTGACCAACCATGACACACAGGAAGCTGTCATACATATGGTTCTTTGTTAGAAGTAATGTTGTAACTCAAATAAAAACTATACAAAATTCATCACAATGTGAGCTGTCTGTTAACTCATTACTTTAGTTTTGACCAAAGGAGGAGAAAACGGTCAGCCACTACTGCGCTAGTGATAGAAAACCTTTGACTCTTTATTCAAATTCAATCACAGAAATTACAAAAGTATACAATGATGAAGCATTTAGGCAATGAAGGTAAACGAAGACAGTGAAAATAAAAATACAGTCAAAGTATTTTATTTTGCTTGATTAAACCTTCTCAATGTTCAAGAAAATGACTTATAAAGTAAGTCTTAATGAGTCAAACAAAATTAATGTGATAGGTTAAGAACAGCTATCTTATTTTAATAATCACTACTGACTTGAAAGTAAAAAAAATTTCAGTAACGTTCCCTTAGATTCCTTTAAGCAACTTTCAACAGTAAGGCCCTCAAATTTTTTATCTAACAGCACTTACCTTGGTATGGTAACACATTTAGTATTACAATTCTGAGTGGTGATGGCTTTCTCAAGCTCATCTAATCGTCCTGTTTTCTTCAGCTTCTTCACCAAACTCTTAACTGCTTTCTCACACCACTTTTCCTCCTGTCCATTCTGCTCTCCTCCACCAGCTCCTCCAGATCCACCAGCTGACTTCTTCCATCCCAACAGTCTCTTCACAACTGGTGGCGTGAATGGCAAGATGGACGACATGGTCTTACCAGAAGCGGGGGTCCGCTCTAAGAAAGTATCCTCCTTAAGCTGACCTAGGAGAGACACCGGAAGAAGAGTTTAGAGGCCAACTTTACGATCAGCCGCTAGTTTCAGCACAATACCAAAAGGCAAGTACAAGATGAAAGAGAAATTCAAATTACTTTCACAACAGACGTTCAAAAGTTATCTTTTTCACCCTTGAAAATATCTTTACTAATTTAAATGAACTGTGAAAAAAACAAATTCTTCTAAAAACAAGACAATGTTATAAGTGGATAAATACAATACTTTTGCAAGTGAAATCTCATCTCTTTATCAACACTGGACACGTTTCTCATTAACCATACTACTTTATTTCTAACTTTTAATAGGATCAATAAAATAACCAAAAGAAAGTTTTCCTCAACTTTTGGCATTTCAATCTATTCTCGAAACTCGTTTACAAAAGATACTTTTTCATTTACAAGCCCAACAACCCCAAAGTTTTAAACTTTCATAGCTAAATATCATAAAGGAAAATCTAAAGTTATAACAAAGGAAAAGGCACCAAGTGTGAAGTAAACAAGGAAGAAATAAAAGTAAAAAGAGTCTGTGAAAAGACTTGGTTCACTTTTGCTATCCCCCAAGAAGACTAAGTTTCTTTTAAAAAATGTTCATTTTTATTTAAGTAACAACACGGATAGGGAATAAAGTCAAATACAGCTCCTCTTCTTACACCAAGGTGCAAATTCCTTAAAATCTTTTAAATTTATTCTTGCTATTTATACCTCAGTAATGATAGCCCTTGAAATATCAACTTTAGATATACTTATCGACTTTTCTACAAGAAAATCAGGATTTACACCACAGCCACTTGCTTTCCTCCAACTTTAAAAATAACTATCTCCCAACTGTAGTTTTGTACCTGATGACATTAGTATTAAACTACTGTACAATCATGTGCTCCTTTCTGTACAACTCTTTTCCCTACAGCTAACTATGTCAGTTTTTCACTTACCCAGTTTTCTAAGCAGCTACTGCAAATTCTTCCCACACTCTCCACAAGCCCTTCAATTATAATTTAATGTCAATGGCTTTAATCTCAAAGTAAGAGATAAGATAATTTGCCACTTGAGGACAGAACTGGAGAGTTCAGATTTGAGAAGAATGGAAAATATTTCAAAATCTAGCTCTGAGAATTCAGTAGAAAATCCAACTACAGCAAAGTGAACTAACAAACTTCACCAGGTATTTGCTAACAAACTTTATCAGGTATTTGCTAGATTATATACCAGAAAGTATTCCATAAAGGAGCTCCACTTCTAAGTAGGAGCTCAAAGATCACAATAGATCATCACTTTCACCCTAACAATCAAAACAAGACAGGAAATATATAAAATCATGGCTTTTCTGAACCCATCAGGAAGTTTAAGATGCAAAGTAACCTGAGTGGAACTAAATTCCAAAAAGTGTTGAGTCTTGATAGAAAAAGGAACCCAAAGATGGTCTCTTTCCTGGTGGAGCAGCTATGGAGGAATAATCCCACCACAGTGAGAATAAGCAGAAATCAACCTAAATTTTAATACATTTTAACAGCAACATGTAAGCTGACAAGAATTCCAAGGATTCCAGAGAACAAGTCTGTACTACTGAACCACCTCAATCCCACAGACCTGCACCAAGTGTTGGCCAAAATGTGCCAAAGGGTAGAGGACAAGGCTGGAAAGCTGAGATCCAAGAAGCTAAAGGTCTTCTTAAAATGCCTTGCAAAGGAGAGATAATAAGAAAAATTAATCCAAGAGATTCCAGACACTTGAGCTGCCTAGGCTGAGGTGCGACAGGAGAGCTGAGACAAGAACTTCTACAGAGATACTCTGTATATTGAACTACCAAGGCTAGGGTAGGAAAGGATTGCTGAGAGAAAGCACTGAAAGATACAAGAGCCTGAGGGCAGCACTCTAGAAGCACAAAAACTCAGAGAAAAGCAGAGAAATCACCCACAGTTCAGAAAGCTGATGGCTCAGATACAAAGTACAGGGAAAGAACTAAAATTACAATAAGACAACAAATCTTACAGAATGTGAAGTCTTAACCCTACTCTTAAAACACTTGAGCTAATCAAGCTAAAGTTGCAAACAAGCCAAGAACTAGGTCAACTACACACACATCTTATCACTTAGCCTCACAAGAAATGGGCCACTGCATTGATTTTACACAAACATTCAGCATCCACTCAAAAATTACAGGAGAGAGTAGCAAACTACAGTCAAAAGAGGACAGTATTCATATAATCAGATCAGAGGGCCTAGATTTGGAGATTATCAGACATACTTTTAACTATGATGAAAACTGATGGAAGAGATAGACAGCATGAATAACGAAACAGAGATTTTCATCACAGACACTGAAGCTATAAAAAGAGATCACAGGGAAATGTGAGAAATGAAAAATACAATATCAGAAATTAAAGATCTCTTTAGATGGATTTAGAAACAGACAAAAATAAGCAGTGAATTTGAAGACAGGCCAAATTTAAGTGCTCAGATTTAAACACGAAGAGAAAAAAAAAGTGTGGAAAAAAAATCCCAGAACATCCAACTTCAAATGTGAACTTGGGTTTAAGTGGAATATAACTGGGGTCCCAGGAGATGAATGGGGCAGAAGAAGCATAAGAGATAGTGGCCAAGAACACTGCAAAATTGATATCAGACATCAACCCACAGATGCAAAGTAAACAGCTAACAGTCAATCTGCTGAATATTTCAACCTACTGAATATTAAAGATAACAGTAAAGATAATGGAGAGCTCTTCCCCGTTAAGCCGCCTTCTCACATGAAGCAAAGCCTTCAGCCAGGAGAGGAGATGCAGGAAAGCCTCCCACTTCCCAGGCCCACGGGAAGATCCCCTGCCTCAGAGGGAGGAGCAGACCCCGATCTGGAAGGGTGGGGGAGCAAAACCTACTTGTGCACCCGCCACATGACAAGCTGTCCTCGTTTAGCATCCCTACGGTCTACTGGAGGAAGGCAGGAAACAGCTCCACCACCAGCAGCAGACAAATGTGCCCTGATGCTGTGGAATGAGTACAAAGAAAAGCTGTATGAAAACACTTCCTAAGACCTACCTGACTCCACACTCCGCATGCCTGGCTCTAGATGAGTGACCACACCGTTGTGGTTATCCAGGTCATTAAGACTTTTTAAATATAGTACTTCTTTATCATGCCCATCCTTGCATGAAATGCTCCCTTGATATCTCCAATTTTCTTTAAGAGATTTCTAGTGCTTCCCATTCTATTGCTTTCCTGTACTTCTTCGCATTGTTCACTTAAGAAGGCTTTCTTATCTCTCCTTACTATTCTCTGGAAATCTGCATTCAATTAGTATATCTTTCCCTTTCTCCCTTGCCTTTTGCTTCTCTTCCTTCCTAAGCTATTTAGAAAGCCTCCTCAGACATCACTTCATGGCAAATAGATGAGAAAACAATGGAAACAGTGACAGACTTCATTTTCCTGGGCTCCAAAATCACTGCAGATGGTGACTGCAGCCATGAAATTAAGACACTTGCTCCTTGGAAGAAAAGCTATGACAAACCTAAACAATGTATTAAAAAGCAGATAATCACTTTGCCGACAAAGGTCCGGATAGTCAAAGTTATGGTTTTTCCAGTAGTCATGGTATGGGTGTGAGGGTAGGACCATAAAGGCCGTTGAGCACCAAAGAATGATGCTTTTGAACTGTGGTTCTGGAGAAGACTACTGAGAGTTACTTGGACAGCAAGGAGATCAAACCAGTCAATCATAAAGGAAATCAACCCTGAATATTCACTGAAGGACTGATGTTGAAGATGAAGCTCCAATATTTTGGGCCAGCTGATGCAAAGAGTCAACTTATTAGAAAAGACCCTGATGCTGGGAAAGACTGAAGGCAAGAAGAGAAGGGGATGGCAGAGGATAAGATGGCTCGATGGCATCACCAACTCAATGGTCTGAGCAAGCTCTGGGAGATGGTGAAGAACAGGGAAGCCAGGCATGCTGCAGTTCATGGGGTTGTAGAGTCAGACACGACTGAGAGACCAAACAACTTCAGACAACTGCTTTGCCTTCTTGCAATTCTTTCCCTTTGAAATGGTTTTGGTCACCAATTCCTGTACAATGTTACCAATCTCCGTAACACCGTAGTTCTTCAGATCTAATCCCTTATATCTATTTGTCACCTCCACTGTATAACTGTAAGGGATTTGATGAAGCTCATACCCGAATGATGCTGTGGTCAGTCACCTAGAGCCAGACATTCTGGAGGGTGAAATCATTGGGCCTTTAGGAAGCATTACTATAAAAAAAGCTAGTGGAAGTGAAGGAATTCCAGCTGAACTATTTAAAATCTTAAACGATGATGCTGTTAAGAGTGCTGCACTCGGTATGTCAGCAAATTTGGAAAACTCAGCAGTGGCCACAGGACTGGAACAGGTCAGTTTTCATTACAATCCCAAAGAAGAGCAATGCCAAACAGTGTTCAAACTACCATACAACTGTGCTCATTTCACATGCTAGCAAGGTTACGCTCAAAATCCTTCAAAGCTAGGCTTCAACAGTATGTGAACCAAGAACTTCCAGATGTACAAGCTGGATTTAGAAAACAAAGAGAAGCCAGAGATCAAATTGGCAGCATACACTGGATCATAGAGAAATCAAGGGAATTTCAGGAAAACATCTTCTGCTTCATTGACACTAAAGCCTTTGATTGTGTGGATCACAACAAACTGTGGAAAATTCTTAGACGGGAATACCAGACCACCTTACCTGTCTCTTGAGAAACCTAAATACATGTCAAAAAGCAACAGTTAGAACTGGACAAGGAACAACAGACTGGTTCAAAATTCAAAAAGGAGTTAGACAAGGCTATCTACTGCCACTCTGCTTATTTAAGTTCTATACAGAGTACATCATGTGAAATGCTGGGCTGGATGAATCACAAGCTGGAATCAAGACTGCTGGGAGAAATACCAACAACCTCAGAGAGTAGATGATACCACTCTAATGGCATAAAGTGGAGAGGAACTAAAGAGCCTCTTGATGGAGGTGAAAGAAGAGAGTGAAAATGCTGGCTTAAAACTCAAGATTCAGAAAACTACAATCATGGGAACTGGTCCAATCACTTCATGGCAAATAAATGGGGAAAAAGTGGAAACAGTGGCAATTTTTCCAAGGAGCAAAACTGGTTTATCAGTTTAAAAGAAAAAAAAAAAAAANCTTCTCAGACAGCTATTTTGCTTTCTTGCATTTCTTTTCCATGGGGATGGTCTTGATCCCTGTCTCCTGTACAATGTCAGGAACCTCTGTCCATAATTCATCAGGCACTCTATCTATCAGATCTAGTCCCTTAAATCTATTTCTCACTTCCACTGTATAATCATAAAGGTTTAGTCATTTCAATTATATTTTTTCCCCATTAATATTCCTCAACTTTATTTCCTTCCTTTTTCTAACTCATTAGATTGTATAGTTAATGCACTTATTTTTCTTTACTGAACATTCTTACTTCTTCAATAAACATTTAAAGTTCTAAATTTCCCAGGTAGGCAAATGAGCTTTTGTTGTAACCCAGTTTTGATAAGCAGCATTTTCATCATTCTGAACACTTCTTATTTTTATGACTCGTTCTTAAATTGAGAAATGTTTTCCAGCACACCACTATGGATTTGGGAGCTGGTGCTATCCTCCCACTATGTTTCTAACTTAACCGTACCAGGGTCTCAAATATGACTTGCAGGGTACAAATTCTTAGGAATTTGTCAACATTTGCTTTGAGGTTTGATACATAACAAAGTTTTATAAAATTCCACAGGTATCAGAAAAGAATATATTGTCTGTAACTATTGCATGCTTGCTAACTGCACATTTCCAATCTTGTATAACCTTTTTATCTGTCTTTTCTTAAATTATTGTGATGTATATTAGAATCTCCTCGTACAATTATTACACATTTGTTTATTTATTCTTGTAATTCTGCCAATGTTACTGTATAGATCGCTACAGACTGTCCCTAGCACACCCATCTTGCCCTGCATCCAAATTCTTATGTACTGTGAAGTTGCTCAGTCGTGTCCAACTCTTTGGGACCCCATGGACCGTAGCCTACCAGGCTCCTCCATCCATGGGATTTTCCAGGCAAGAATACTGGAATGGGTTGCCATTTCCATCTCCAGGAGATCTTCCTAACCCAGGGATTGAACCTGGGTCTCCCGCATTGTAAGCAGCCGCTTTTACCGTCTAAGCCACCAGGGAAGCCATCAAATTCTAGGATGATGTAGTTTTAAAGTAAAGAAATGCAAAAAGTTGTGCTAGGCATAATCTCCATTTGGGCTGCTGTAATAGCATTCTGTAGACTGGGTGCCTTATTAAACAGTGGAAATCTATTTCTTACAATTCTGGAGGCTGAGAATTTCAAGTTCAAGGTGCCATCAGATTTGGTATATGGTACGGGCTCACTTCCTACTTCACAGACAGCTGTCTTTTTGCTGTAACCTCATATAGCAGAAGGGGGCTAGGGAATTCCCTGGGGTCTCTCTTAAAAGGGCATTAATCCCATTAAGGAGGGCTCCACTCTCATGATCTAATCACTTCCCAAAGGCCCCATCCCCAGATAACATCACACTGGGAATTAGATTTCCGCATACTGCCTAGCACAACTTTTTGCATTTCTTTACTTTAAAACTACATCATCCTAGTTTTAAGTGTATCTACTAATAAGAAGCATTTAGTTAAACTTTTTTTAAGTTTTCATTCTCCTTTAACCAGTAAGCTTAATGTGAACTTATGTACTGGTTTATGGAGACATTGAAGCTAACTTTCTATCATCTTATTTTGTTTTCTAATTCCTAAGCAGTTTCTTCTATTCTTTTTTCCCCTTTCCTGGCTTCTGCTTGAACGATCACATATTCATCATTTCAAACCCTTCATCCACACTGATTTGGAGTTACACATTCTATTCCAATTCTTTCAGGAGACACTTCTTACACTTTTAATGGAAAACTTTAATCAGTGGCTGTAGATGAAGACACCAAACAAAAACCAAATAACACACAAATAAAGGAATTTAAAAAGAAGACAATCTCATGAGGATAGGGTGAAGAGTAAAAAGAAGAGCAAAATTTTGATAACTGCAAAATGCATGGATGAGTAATAACTGTAACTACTACTAACTCTAAGCTACCTGTAGAGAACCATTCTATTTACACAGCAGAATTTTCAAAAGGTTAAGTTGTGGACACCACCAGGGATAGCAGGAGCTGAGGACCAGGAGTGGGGAATGAGATAAAACAGACAGGATTGAGTGAGAGCTGTCTGAGAAGCAATCACCTACTCCCCCGCTCCCCTACTAGGTAACTGCCCCTTTCCCTCTGCAGAAGACTAAACCTTTATTCTTGGCAGAGAGGAAATCAGTCTACCTGGACTGGGGAACGGTCTGGGTCCTGTTAGGAAAAGAGATGGAGTAAATGAACACAAGGTATGCTGAATGCAGACACTCCCCAAAGTTCTGGTTCCCCAAAATACTAGAAGCAGACCTTTACCCATTTAGTCAGAACAAGACTCCTCTCTGGGGTACCTGATCAACCTAGGAGGAAAAACATACAGGCGTTGAAATCAAGACTTTACCAACAAAGAGTCCACCCAGATTATCCTTCAATGAAACTGAAAGGAGACATGCCTCACCCATACGCATAGTTTCCAATCAGCTTTTCAGACCCTTACTTTCTTAATTATGGATTACTTGGATTATTTGAGGAAAAATGAAGCAAAAACAGAAAAACACAGCTTTAAGAAGTTTATAGAGAGAAAGAAAACACTGTCAAAATCATCACTACACCCAGAGAAACAAGCGACTATGGCAACCCTGACCAAGAGTAGCATGTTTTACAGAGGAAACAAGCTTTACAAAGGGAACCATTCAAACAGTAAAAGAAGAGCTCTTGGACTGCCCAATGTTCAAACATCAGAGATGACAATGGAAGGAGGGGAATTATCAAAGAAATCAAGAAATATCCCCTGAACTGAAAGATGGGAGATTCCTTGATTGAAAAGGTCCATCAAGACCCCAGGCCAAGGTATCAAACACACTCCCATAAAGACAGGTGGCTGTAAAACTTCTGAATGCTGAGGACACAAACAAAAAGCCAAAAGTTCCCAGATATAAATTTTTTAAAAGGTCATATAGAAAAGAATCAGAATGGATTTGATTTTCAGAACAGTAAAACTCAGTGAAGCCAACAGAGCAATGCTTTCGTAATTCTGAAACACAATTATTTTCAACCAAGAATTCTATTAGCCACCCAGGATTGAATAAGGGTATTTTCAGACATAAAATATCTCCAAATATTTTCCACACACACTCTCTCTCAAGGAAAGGATACGTTTTATAAAAAGAAGGGAGAGCAAAAGAATAAGAAATCTAGCAAAGGAGAAAGGCTAAGGAACCCCATGAACACAGAGGGGGGGTCCCAGAACAACTGCTGCGTACCAGTGTCAGCAACCAGTGCAGAGCGCAACGGGTTCAAACAGCATGCAGCAAGAATGATACCAGGCTTCTCTCCAAAGTGGACCAACATTGTAAAAGTCAATGGAAGCGTGACTGTCACTGATGAGACCCACTAAATGTTCAGAGGGAATGTGACAATAAATAACCACTGGATCTGTTATAACTAACACCTAGATTTCTGATCCTATAGATTAGAATGCAAAGGGAAAAAAACCTGCCTGTTAAGAGGAACTCTCATACGTTCAGACATGTTTACATACATATGGAATTTTAGACCCAGTGCCACTCAACAAAAATAGGATGCAAACCACACATGTATTTGTAAACTTTCTATTAGCTACATTTTTTTAAAAAGTAAAAAGAGTTGAAAGTAATCACAGTTAAAAGTAATCTGCCAACAGTCGGACTCATTTTAATAATGTAATCAGCTCAGTCCAGTCACTCAGTCGTGTCCGACTCTTTGCAACCCCATGGACTGCACCATGTACTAATTTATCCTACCATTTCTAAAAAGGGTTTTCCCAGGCAGTTCAGTGGTAAAGAACCCGCCTGCCAATGTGGAAACATAGAGACAAGGGTTCGATCCCAGGGTTGGGAAGATCCCTGGTAGTAGGAAATGGCAACCCACTCCAATAAGCTTGCCTGGAGAATTCCATGGACAGAGGGGCCAGGCGGGCTGCAATCCATGGGGTCACAAACAGTTGGACACGACTTAGCATACATACAAACATCTAAAATATTATCTCAGTGTGTAATCAGTATTAAAGATGAAAATACTTTATCCACAGTAATTTTTTTTTTCTTAAGTATAAATCCAGTGTGTTTTATACACGCAGTCCATCTCAGTTTGGACTAGCTACATTTCAGGTGTTCAGGGCCACATACAGCTAGTGGCTATCTCTTGAACAGAGCAGCTCTAGAAGGATACAGAACTGGATAGTAGGAGGTAAGAGATCTGAGCAAGAGTTACTTTTCATCGTTTACTATTTTGTTCCTTTTGAATCTGGCATCATGTGCTCTTATTATTCAAAAAATGATTAAAGTACATTTCCCAAAATATATTATAAATGTAGATATCCTCTGACCTACTTCTAGAAATCTCTTCTATGGATGTATATAATGATGCAGAAACAGTTATTTGTTGCAGCACTATTTTTAACACAAGACTGGAAATAAACATCCATCAATAGAGGACTGATTAAATATATTATAGACACACATACAAAAAAATACTGTGCAACCTAAAGAAAGCTAAAAAGTACTTATTATATACTGACAAGAAATAACCTACAGGATGCATTATTAAGCAAATTACAAGACCACTTTTTGTACTAAAAGGTAACGCATGCACAAAGTTGCTCATACATGCATAACACTTTCAGAACAATACAAGAAAATCTCATAATGCTACTTGCCTTTAGAAAGGCAACTGAGTAAGGCGTAGCAAGAGACTTTGCAGTGTGTATCTTTTGAATTTCAAGTTTGAATACAATAACGTATTACCTACTTAAAAAGCCCACTATTCAAAAATACCCCCCCAAAACCCACTATTCTACATCTAACTAGTGTCTCTTTTTATTTACCATGCTTGGCATTCATGGGATACAAAGACTAGTGTTTTTTTAGTTTTTCCATAGAGAAGCTTGAAGCTTGTTTTTCTGAGTCCACAGAAGTTTCAATGATGCTGAAACAGATGTATACATATGTGTGCATTTTAGTATACAGTTTCCAGAATTTTATCTCCTTTTCCCAAATGGCCATAGAACCCCAGCCCCAGCTACTGGATTATTTATCTAATAAATTCCCCAAGGCTTTTCCTTGACACTAACTGATTTTCTAAGCTTCTGATACCTGGAGACTTTTTTTCTCCCTCGATGCCCTCTCTAGATCAGCTATATATATATAGCTGATAAAAAAGTTGTGCATTTCATTCCATATTTGAAGGAAAAGGAAAGGGCCTAATCTATGTCTCTTTGTATGGTTTTAAGAAATCTAGATAAAGGGAGTACACAGTCAATGATGGCAAACACTGAAGCAGTATGATAATGGATAAAGACTGCTAACCTTGGCAGTTCAGAATTCAGTGATGACTTGTTTAAGGACAGCAGGAAGGCGATATGGAAATGGGTGACAAAACTCCACGAAATTCAAGTCTTGAACAAAGAAAGTCATTCAGTGCTAAAAGTGACCGTGGATGCCAAACATCTTCAAACGGCAAATATGAAATATTCCAATACCTATACGTTTATTTCAGAAGAAAATCAAGTTAGATATTTCAACATAAAATACATGAAATGTGATGGTGCTGCCTCAAAAAGAACACCTAAGTTTCTGCTGAAATAATAAAAAATCACTATGAGGTTTTTGGCAATCCACATTCAAACATGTATCACACAAGATAGGGAAAAAAGCAAGATATATTAATGACCTGGATTTTTAGAACTGTTTTAGTCAAAGAAACCGGGACAACAGAAAGCACTAATGAACACACACACACATAAAAGCCAGTTTAAAAAAAAAAACATTTCTCAATTCTCACTGTAACTGTCTTATTCCCAAAGTTGTACGCTAGTAAGGAAAAGCACTGCCAACTGGAAACCCAAGCTGGCCCCATGGAAAGCAATGGGTAATGTGCCTTTTAAACAAAGGCAAAGAGAAACATCCACGTGTTCAATTTTATGGACTGTTAAAACCTAGTGTCAGAGCTTGAATTTAACCCTAAGAAGCAGGTCCTTAGTTGAGAGAAAGTCCACATTAGAGGAGGCTGCTGAGCAAAGTCTGCCTGTTCTTCAGTTCAGCTACTTTCCTTTCACTTGTAATGAGCTGTGTGGAATCCACAGGCCTATATTCAGCTTATAAACATAAAATTACATACTCCGTTACCATCCCCAGATTGTAAAAAAGGATGCAATTATTGAGACTACACAAGCTCAGACTCAAATCAGCACAAATATTCAGCACTCCAACTTCTCTTCAAATCCCCAGAGTCTGTATTGACCTTCTGCTGAAGCAACAACTTATGCCCACATCAACTGGGTGCAAGTCCTCAGAGTGTAAAAGTCCAACTAAAACAAGACTAGAGAATGCCCAACAGAACTTTCGTTAAAATTAACTAAAACTAAATTCAATATTCATTTCCTCAGTTACAGTAGCCATATTTCAAGTGCTAAATAGTCACATGTAGCTGGTGTCTACTATATTGAATGGTGTGGGTCTACACCAAAGATCCTTCTCTACAATCTATTATTCCTCTAGAGCTTCAAAGGCTTCCTGGAGGTAAAAGAAAGACAGGAAAACTGCACAGGCAGGACTTCAGTAACTGCCACTTGGCTTACATTCTGAGATTCTGCATAATGTTGCTGTTGCTGGCAGGAGCCTTCCTTCTGGCTGCTGCTGGGTGCACATAGGTCCGTGTGAGGTTTAAAAAGTGGTTTAGAGCAAAAGTGACCAAGGCACAAACCTCAGGCCAAAGCAGGACCCTCCTGATACTTAAAACATTACACAAAACGTTTAACTGGCCAGCTTACCTGAACTGCAGCCTAACCACCTGTTTATAAAGTAAAAACATGGTCTAAACAAGAGAGATTTGCATTCACTGCCATAGATAGAGCAACTCTACAGTCAACAAAAAAGTTTCCATAGTTCATTCAAATCAAGGGAGAAAGCCCATGTGCCCAGCTTCCACTGCACGACTTACCAGGAGTGTATTCTGTGAACACCAGATTCACCACCTCACATTTTGTAATGAAGGGCGTGATTAAAACGGAGCATTTCTTTAATATTTACAAATCCTTAACCATCATCTCTTTATAGAATTTTTGGAAAAAGCTGAAGTAACATATGCAAATGTACTTTACCTTAAACAGGCAAACTACAAGATCACAGATTTGAATTCAAAGACTTAAGGTAATAACTGTGACGACCTTGCAGTGGCTCCTCCCAGTACTCTTCCTTACTAGCTAAGCTAGGCCTACCCCCTCCAAGAGAAGGTGGGAAAGGGCACTAGACTGTTACGGAAATGCAGGTTTTCAGACGCAAACTGGACATGGGTACTGAACAGATCAAAACTAAAGTCTGCACTCACATTCCATTGTGCCAAAGTGACCCCAAGATTTTGAAAAATTACAGAACTATCTGGAAGAGCTACTGACGATTTCATAGTAAGATTTTAATGAGAATGAATCACTTTAGGATTTGTTTTCTTAAAAGCACAAACCTAAAAGACAGATCTATCAGTGAGTGTGGCTCACTTACTATCCAAAAGCAAACCGTACACTCTAGAATGTACGGCAAGTGTGTGAGCCACAATCACGTTAACTACCTTAATATTTCTGGCTAACTAGCCAAACCAGAGGCAGGGTCCAAACCCATCTGACCTGGCAAAGTCACATTCTTCCTACATGAAACGACTGAAACTGAGACACAGAGCTATCCTTGAGATGTCTACCTATAATCAGCATTGAAGTATGTCCTAATTGAACAGATCACAATTACACCAATCTGGAGAAATGATCAAAATTAAATCAGAGATAAGCAATAAGCCTCAAACTGCATTTTTAAACAAAAAGGGCTGGATTACTTTTGTACTACTAGGTTTTTTAAAAGTCCCCTTCACCCCCCCAAATAGCTAAGGCTATAAATACAAGGTCAGCAATTAATATTAATATTTGAAGGAGGAGATGGTTTAGAAAGTATAACCTGGAGATAGGAAAGAGGAAGATCCAAAAAAGTTATCAAGGCTAATACTGAACAGAAGTCATAAGAGGCATGAAGCCCTCAACAGACAGACCAGCCAACTGTCCACACTGGTTCTAGAAATCACTAGCATACTTATTTTATCTTAAAACCCATGTGAACAATTTTACATGACATCCCTGCAGACTGACAAACAGAATGACTTCCTCTGAAGAACAGGCGTAGGTGCTATACCATTCAGATCACCTTTCTTTACTACTGGCCTCGCATGAAGGATTTTTCAGTCTGTAATCAAGGCCCCCAGAATGGCAAAACTAAAGAAGAGCAGCTTGGTCACAGTAGGTACTGTGGATCTTTCATGAAATAAATCATTAGAATCACGTTCTACTCCTTTAAGAACATGTGTTAATCATCCCGAATGACAATCTAAAGTATATTATGTCGATTACCACGCTCTTTAAATAGATTTTCCCAAATATGATTTAAGCTAATTGATGAACATTCATTACTATGCTTTCAGGTCTGGTCCTGCACTGAATGGTTCCAGACCTGCTAGTTAGGCTCTGAGTATTTGCTTCTGTGTCTTGTAGATTATCTCCATTATCCTCACCAAGCTGCTGTTTTATCTTACAATGGACAGTAGGCTAACAGTTCCCTATCCTCATAGTCGACTCCCCGTTACACTGGCCTCAACCTCCTACATTACCCACAATCTATTTGTCTCTAATCTTCTGTGGGTTAGAAGTAAGATAACTTTGCTTGTTAGAAACATACGAAATAAATGCCAACAGGATCTAATTAAGGGTAGCGATGACTCTCCCGTGACAAGGGCTGTAACGTATAGACTCGGGACAATCTGGCTACCCTTGGCCTTTCTGCTTAGTGTCCGTTTCTCATATGCATGTTATCATAGGTCAAGAAGAGGGTAGGAGAGTCGTCTGAATTAGAAAGAAAACAAGACTACAACCAGAGAGAACTAGAGAGAGATCTGAGAAGACCCTCATGTCTTCTCAGGCACTGTTTTAGATGCCTTCATACCCTCAGCACAATCATTTACTCTTTCCAATAACCTTAAGAAGTAGGTGCTATCAGCTCCATTTTCAGTCAGAAAACCAAGGCTCAGGAGTTAAAGTAATTTGTCCAAAAAACTGAGAAACTGACTGTAAGCCTTGGTCTCTTTGACTCCAAAACCCAAGGCCTTTCCACTACACAAGATTGCAGCCCAATGCTTGGTCTTGGTTAGCTGTTTTTATACTTTATTTCTGGCTCTTTCACTGGAGCCTGCTGACCAGTTCAGGGTTGCTTTCTTTCCCTAACCATTTTCTATAAAGTGAAGCAAAAGTCGCTCAGTTGTGTCCGACTCTTTGTGACCCCACATGGAATTCTCCAGGTCAGAACGCTTGAGTGGGAAGTCTTTCCTTCTCCAGATCTTCCCGACCCAGGAATCAAACCGAGGTCTCCAGCATTATAAGCGGATTCTTTACCAACTGTGCTATCAGGGAAGATATAAATGGCAATGAATAATCAAACCAAGGCCAAATTAGGCTAGCTCTTCAAGTGTTCACCTGCTCAGCAACAAATAATTTCCAAGAGACTGGTCATACCTTCAATTTGTAGAGATTGTGCAAAACTGGTGACAAGTTCCCTCTTTCCAAAAAAAATACATGATCTGTTCCCAGAGATGATGAGAGTGAACATGTGACCCCTTCCCCAGTGCTGTGCTCTATGCTCAAAAGAAAGCAGTGCAAGCACACTTCAGGAAGTGGCTCAGTCCTGTATTACAATCTCCCTCAATTTGTATCAATACGTTAACATGATTTTCTAAACACTGGAGGACAGGACAAGGAGACATGAAGACTTCCCACTTTTCGAATTCCATCAAGGAACAAGGTATACTTGTTCCCTGTTACTTTATTGCCTAGTTCAGGGCTTGACACACAGCAAAACATCATTTTACTGTTTAATAAATGAGTACACGTTACCTGTTCAATAAATACAAGTTAGTTGTTGAATAAATGTATAACCTTGCCCAGACTGGTTTTGAAATCTTTTTAGTTCACATTTTCTGACATACCTTTGTGATACTTGGTAGAAAACATCTACAGATAAAAATGGCTCCTCTACTCCCATCAAAGACATGCCCCTCTCCAGCCTCTAAAAACGACTCTTGTCCCAAGAATATGAATAAGGCTCCATCTGCCAGACTGCACTAAATACAGATTTTATATGCATTACAGAAACACCTGTATAAAAAAGCTGCTACAAAAAACGAAGCCTCAGAAGTCCTACAGTACAAAACCAAACAAAAATAAGGAGTGCTTTCGGACCTTTCATAAAAGCCACAGTTGAAAATATCTGCAAAATAACTTCTTTGCAGGTCTCTGATCAGTAGGCTAGGCAGCTGAACTATTCTGTCACTCAGATTTTCCCTCAATGTGAAGTAACAAGATTTCAGCAACACGTTTGAGGTATTTACAGTATGAAAATGAAAAGGGGACCTTTTGCCATCTTGAAGTAAAAACAACCTTTGTTCTTACTAAAGACAATTTCTGCTGAAATATACAAAACTATCCCCAAATTCCCACTTAAGAGTTAAAGCACATATCAAGCCTGACAAGCCACAAACAACAGGAAATTACTCTGCACCGTTTCTTGCAAACTATTATTTCATGAACCTTACAGATATGTGTGTAGAGATTTGACCATTTATGACTAGATACAGGTAAGTCACAACTTTAAAAAGCCAAACTTTGCTGAACACTTAGAATGTGAAATCACTTTAGAAGGTATCTACAAAGTATAAAAACCAAGTTCTAACAGCAATTTCATACTAAAAAAAAAAAAAACCCACAATGGATGTTTCCAATTAAAATAGACTAACAACTACTTCAAACTCAACTTTAACATTAAGGGTTTAAGTGGGCACTCATCTTAGAAATGCCAACAGATTTGAACTAGTCTTATCTACTACAACAACTAATTTTACAGCAGGAAAAAACTTAAGATACTCTAAAAATAAAATCAGTGTTGGTCTCTGACTTTGATATAAGTGTTTGCTAAATTCTATCAATATTCTCTATGGTATTTTTTAAGGCAAATGAAAAAAAATCTTCAAACTATGACACATTTACGAAGCCCATTTTACATTATTTCTTTCATCTCTGTCAATATTTGCTTCACTTACTTCTTCACAACTTCCCAAATTTAACTATTTACCTTACACATCCCCTAACGCTAACTTTAAGGGATCAAAACTAGAACAATAGCTAATGTATCATCAAAATAATAGAAAGTGTATTATCTATCAGTCTCAAGGAAAGCACCCTTACAATCAGTGGTGAAGTGAACCTTCATATGAAATCAGAAGAAAAGATGGAATTTTTGAAAAGATGCAAGTACCCCAAGCAAGTTCGCGAGATCACTTATTTACTCAGAACAAATTTAGCTGTGTCGTGTTACAAGTTTAAAACACCACAATTTAGTACACCCCAAACTGTAACAAACATGACAAGACTGATGGAAAAATGCTACCTCATTTTCGTTTTACCTGAAAATGTTTCTTTTTAAATAAAGGGTTAGTTGACAACAAACCGGCATTATTTAGCTTTTTCAAGGGTCAAGAGGAAGGAATAACAAAACCAACCTAACTACTGTTTTTTCTTTTGTTCAGGATCAAAAGGAAACCATTAACCACGAAAGGATTAAGTAAGTAGAAGACAAAAGTACTCAATCCAAGGGCAATATTCCCCAGGAGAGAAGAAAACAATTAAAGCTGCAGGGTTTGAAAACCAAGTTTGAAATACGTTGAAATCAATTAGCGTGCTCTCTAAAGGCGTGTGATTAAAAAAAAAAAAAAAAACTAATAGGCTCCGCTCACAAGAGCAACTTTCACAAGCTAGTGGAGAAGTTATGTGGACGGAGTACCAGCCCTATGCGTGTTTGTGTGAGAGCACACGCTCGCGATTCTGAACCCCGAGACCAGAATGGTTAACAAAGGTTACAGCACCAGAGGAGGGGGGTAGAAAAAGTGGAAGCAAAGTCTCGCATGCTCCTAACTCGGGCTTCCCAACAAGTCCCCGAAACCAGAGCTCCGTCCTTGCGGGATTTGAAAATCACCACCACAAACTACCGAGGGTGACCGCCACCGAGGAGGGGACGGGCCGGGCCACACAGCCGGCCCCCGCCCCGGGCCGCGCGCGCGGGCGGGCGGGTGGCTCCCAGCGCCGACCCCGTCCCCCCGGCCGCCCCGCCCCGCCCCACGCTCCCGCACCCCGCGAGCGGCCAGGCGCCTCGCCACACCCCGGCCCCCCGGCCGGGCCAGGTGACGCGGCCGGCCCGCCTCACCGACCCCGAGCCCCACAGAGACACACCCCGGCTCCGAGGCCCCGCCGGGCGCCGCGGCGTTACCTGGACCGAGGCTCCGGGTCCCGCCCCGTCAAGAGCCCGGGGGGGNCGCGTGTTCTGAATGCTCCTTGTGAAGTCTAGAACACAAGTGCCTGGCACGGTATCCCTCAATTGCTGAGTTATCTGCCCCGTTCTTCAATTCTGCCCTGCTCAGGCGCTGTTCTTAGACCTCATTCTCGCACGTCTGCACTGCAAAGCCTCTAAGCTGCTAGAAACTTTGGTCGCCTTTTCCTTGCAGACCTCGAGCCTCTGCCTGAAATCTTGAACCCAGCCAATCACATCAAGCGATTATCAAGCATGTACGATGTTAGGCAGAGAACACCATAGAACTTCAAGTCGAGAAGAAATTCGAGTCTCACATAGGTCGTTGGTGGCAGAGACTAGACCTGTAACACGGTTTTCTTGGTTCTTGTCTGGCACTCACATGTACACTACTTTGTGAATTTAACAGAGGACTCGAGGCAGAGGGGCATTGGCAATACAAATCAGCAAGCAGGAAGTACCAAATGACCATTTCAAATAGTAAGGCTTTCTGAAATACATTCTTTCTTTTCAGAAATGAAGGCTTCTCTTAGGATACCTACTGCTGAACCCGGAGAGATATTTGGTCATCCTCTGAGTGTTACAGATTTTCCAAATATCCTTTTTTTAAAAATCTCCATTTCTACTCTCTCTCTCCTCGAACATGGAAGTACTTTTCTCATCAAGTTTGTGATGAAGAGCGTGAACCCTAGAGTTGGGCAAATTGTAGTTTTGAATGCAGCTGTGCTTCAAATCTGTGACCTTTGGCAAGTAAAATTCTCCTGCAATGATAGCTGCTTAACTGTAGTTGTGTGAGGGAGGTGGGAGGGGGGTTCAGGATGGGGAACACATGTACACCCATGGCTGATTCATGTCAGTGTATGGCAAAAACCACTACAATATTGTAAAGTAATTAGCCTCCAATAAAATAAATATAGTTGTGTGATTAAAGAAAGTAAGTATGAAAGTGAATAGCACATGGTTTTGAAGTTCGAAGAAAACCAATAATCGTTATCATTTCTTCCCTTCTGTTGCCTGCAGGCACATAGGTCAAGATGAACCCACTCAGCAGAAATCTTACCTTCAAAAGTTTACCTCCAGGGTGGCATCTCCTCTTGTAAATTTAGAGGCAGTTCTACTCACCTCTTTTCTAAAAACAGCTTCTGAAGGAGAAGCCAATTGGTGGAGCTGTTCCACCTCTTAAGACTTCCCTTTCCACTTCCCAGAGCCACCAAGGAGGATGTTCTAGGGCAAAGGCTATTTGATGTAGAAGTAGAAAGGCTGTTTAAGGTTTGTGGTCCTTCTAGCTACTAACAGACCACCAGTTTTTGTATGAAATAACCTATAAAATACCTGGGTCACACAAGTATTTTCTCCTATGTGACCAGGGTGTGCACTTGGGTGTCCATGTGAGTGAGGACAAGTAGAAGCAGATCCGACTGGAATTCCAGAAGAATCTGCTCCCAGTGTGAGAGGTAGGTACTTTGAGAGGCACATTAATTCAATGGATAATGTACTTGAGATCTAAGACCATCTCTCCAAAGTGTCAGACTTTGGATCCCTAATTCTTCCATTTAGGAAGCCTTCCAGGATTTGTATGATCAAGGAAAGGAAAGGAAGGGCAATCTGGCTACCAATGCAGTCCCCAAAAGGCTTAGGAAAGGAGCATGCCTTCTGCCCCTCAGCTAGAAATGCATCTGAGCCGAAGTGGGTCAAGATAGAAACTGAAGGCAGATGGGAACAGGGATCGCCATGGCAGCAATCAACTTAGAAATTCATTAGGATACCTCAAGATCTATCAGTAGGCCCCAATTATATAAGTTATATTTAAAATCTTATGCAATAGTACTGGAGTGGATTGCCATTTCCTTCTCCAGGGGATCTTCCCAACCCTGGCCTCGAACCCGGGTCTCCAGCATTGTAGACAGATGCTTTTACCATCTGAGCCACCAGGGAAGTCACTTATATAAATAGACACCTTGTTTAACACTTTATTATGCATGATACTAAAAAATCAAAATAAAGAATTATTTAAAAGTAGTAAAATGTTTCAGAAAGGCACATAAGGAAAATGGTAACAGTGTTTGCTTCTAGAAGGAGCACCTTGAAGTCATGAGTGGAAAACTTTTATCATTAATTCTTTTGTAGTTTGAGTTTTAATAATTTGTGTGTGTGTGTATGTGTGTGTGTATAATCTCCGCATATTTATTTTTCAAAGGCTAGAACTCGCATTCCTTCTTCCTTTCTGCTAAATCTGTTAAGCTCTTCCTTGTTACTCCAGCCCAAAAAATATCACTCACCTATGAATTTTCTCTCATGGTTAGAAAGATTTACATACCGTGACTTTGCTTTGATTAATGTCTTGATCTATTAGTTTAGTCTTGAGTAGTTTTTTAATTTCTCATGTGTGTGTTTTGTCTCGCCATTTAGATTGTAAATTCCTGAAGGACAAGGACAGTAAGCATCTTGTTCTCAGTTGTTTCCCCACAATCTGAGATAAAATACCACATAATTGAAGAAATATGAAATAGCATTTGTATAGCAGAAAAAGGCTGTATGTGTGTCAGAGGTCTGCATGCATCCTACACAGCTTTGCCCCTTCCAGTTTGTATTTGCCCTCAATAAAACCTTTGAGTATCTTGTGAACATCCAATCTCTATATTTGCTCATCCTCATGGAACGAAGTTGTGGTATTATATCTCAAAGATTCAGTTATTTGTGACTGAAAGGACACTGATTAATGAGATGACCTAAGTAAAAGTTGTAAAGAACAGATGTGTGGGGTTATTTTTGCTGTAAATGAAGAAACCCAATACCAACTGAATTTTTATCTCAACACAATGAAATTTCATGTTTTAAATAAAGTTATGTTGAAGATGTGTACACCTGCCTCTACAAACACATTCACATGCTAATTTTTACTAAAAGTAAAAAATATGTAATATCTGATAGGAAATGCTGGAGAATAAAGCATATACAAGAAAAAAGAATTTCAGCAAGTATTTATCAGATATCTCTTATATGCTTATCATAAAAGCATCTGTTCTTTATGGTAGAGAATTCTCATTCCATGGCAAAAATCACTCAAGAAAATAAAACAAGTGCTTTTTGACTTAATGAGATTGGAAGAGAAATGGCTGTGGTGGAAAGAGATACATTTGGAGAAAAATTATATTTATCATCATTATCCAGGCATCTGCTAATTAATATTTCTATCTGTACATTTGAAAGCATAAAGAATCACTGGATAATTTATCGTGAGATAGCTAATCCAATGAGTGTTCAAATATTACTTGGAAAATTACAATTCCAGTGAAACGAGCATTCCCATAAAGGAATTTAAATGTTATCTGAGATCTCTGTATTTGAAATAAACTAAACAGGGGCCACTGTCTAAATCCTAGAAGGACAATGGACAAATTATGTAAAGTTCTATTGTGAGAGGGATAATTTGGTAGTCAGATATCAACAATAGGGCCTTATGCCTTGATTATAATTGTCTGTATGTGACAATATGGACTGAGCCAGGCTGCTGCTGGGCAGGATAAGTGTATGAAGGTATAATACACTTAGAAAATTTCAAGCTTAGCAGCATAATTGTTCTGATGAAGACTGAAGAGCTTACTTAACTGACTGGAGTAGACAATAGATGCATAATCAGTGTCCTAATGATTGAATTAATGAGCCCCCATTGTTTGTCCTTACTGTAAGCAGTCCTCGGCTATGAAAAAGACATTTTGCTAAAAGAGTCTGACAATTGTGTTAACTGATGAGCAGCCAGAATGTAATTAATGATGGAAGAGAGCTGATTACTATTGGGTCCTAAGGACTTCGTCGGTGGATTTCAAGGGGTGAATTGCATAGCTACGGAGAAGTTTCCTATCAGCTCCCCCTTGCCTTCATACAATAATGGGACCTGATCAAAGCTCTTATTTGCAGCTAAGGAAACTGAAGCCCGGGCTTTTCCAAAGTCCTGTGACCGCTTCAGGGGCTACACACAGTGCCTCTGCTGCTCGGGCACTGCCTGCCGACTTTGACCTGCCCCTGGTCTAGGCCCTCCCCTATGCCTTTGCTACCCTTTTCAATCTCGCTTTTACCTTCGTGCACATGTCCTAACCAAACTGCACAGTGAAAATGGGGCAGGTTTCTCCTCCACACCTGAACTCCAACACTAGACAAATATGTCTGTCTCCAAAACTGTTCTCCAGACATTTCCTATGGAAAACCTGCTCCTCTGTCCTTCGAAAAAGCTTCTAGCTATTCTCTGTTCTAGATTAGAGTCAAGCCTTCTACACACACACACACACACACACACACACACACACCAGTGACACTCTCATATCACCTTTAAACTTTTTTCTTTAGAACTCTTATCATTATCTGGAATTATATCTATTTATTTCTTTACTGATTTATCGTTTGTCACTTCCTTGCTGAATGTAAGCTCTGGAAGAGCAGGAAACTTGTCTGCTTTATTCATCAGAGTATCCCCTACTCAAGCATGCCTGTTTCGTTCACCATATGGTCCCTAACTCAAGCATACCTGGAGGTACTCAATACATATTTTTGAATGGATGGATAATCTTCCCTCAAACTCAAAGCATGTGAACAGTGAACTCATTATCTTCTGCTTTCCTCTCTGGGTATGTTCTGTCCCAGTTCCCTAGAAAGCAGAGCCTGAATCAAGGATGCTGACGCTTTCTTTAGGAGATATTATCCCAGGTCAGGGACAGGGAAAAGGCAAGAAAGAACGGAGAGCAACGTATAGCGATGCACGACTGTGCTGAACACTGCTTCATAGCAAGCCTTGACAAGCACAACTGCTTGGCCAGACAGACAACATGGAGTACTCATGCCTTGGAACATCTGAGGAAGGAAGGAATTTTATCTTATGTCTCTAGTTGCCCACTGGTCACAGCTTGCCCCACAGGGGGCTGACTTTCCCATACTTCCCAGGTGTGTGATCTATATCCTTTGATAGCCACTCAGAAAGCAGGTCCCTGCCCTGGAGGCCAGAAGTGGTAGGAAAAAACTTGGTATGTGACTGATCTGCCTTAGGCTGTCAAATCACGAGGGGCTTAAGTCACTCATGGTAGCAGCTAAGACAGAGCAAGAGGCTCAGAAAATCTGAGAAGACACAAGAATGGGGCCTGCTGTAGAGCAGTTGTTACCACAACAGGCATAAGAGCAGGTCGGCTTCCTTCACTGCATTATAGCAGCGGCCACCCACAATACGAGATAAACATTTGTTGAAGGAATGCGTGTGTAAATGGCATCACCATCTGTGACTAACGTAAGCCAGAACCTTGGAATCGTCTGTGATCTTTCTTCTTCTTGCCTATATATCTAATTGACACAAATTCCTCTATCTCCTCAATATATCTCCGATCCAATACCTCTTGTCCAAGGTCACTGCCTTGATTCAGACCTTCAGCATCTTTCATTGAAATTCTTGCTATAGCTCCTTAACCAGTCTTCACATCTTTAGTCTTCCTCTCCAATTCAGTCTCCTGCTGCCAGAAATTTTTTATACTGTATTTTCTGAATGCAAATCTGATAATGTTACTATCCTGATTAAATTGATAGTTTGCATTTTTTTTTTTTAAGATAGAATCAAGTCTCTTTCAGTNAATGGACTGGTTGGATCTCCTTGCAGTCTAAGGGACTCTCAAGAGTCTTTTCCAACACCACAGTTCAAAGGCATCAATTCTTCGGTGCTCAGCTTTCTTTGCAGCGTATTTATAAGTGCCAAAAAGTGGAAACAAACACCCATCAACTGATGAGTGGACAAAGTGTGGAGTATCCATACAATGTAACATTATTTGGGGGTGGAAAGGAATGAAGTCTGAAGCATGCTACCACATGGATGAACCTTGAAAACACTGTGCTAAGAGAAAGAAGCTAGTCACAGAGGACCGCATACTGTATGATTCTATTTGTATGAAATACCCAGCATAGGCTATTCTATAAGAATAGAAAATAGATTTGTGGTTGGCTAGGTCCAAGAGCAAAGAGGGATGAGATAGGAAGTAACTGCTAGAGTTACATTTTTATCCCCAGCTAGAGTTTCTTGCTGGGGATAAAAATGTTCTAAAATAGATTGTGGTGTTGATTGTACAGATCTGTGAATATACTAAAAATTACGGAATTGTATACTCTTAACTGGGCTTCCCAGGTGGCACTAGTGGTAAAGAACCCACCTGCCACTGCAGGAGATGTAAGAGCTGTGGGTTTGATCCCTGGGTCAGGAAGGTCCCCTGCAGGAGGGCATGGCAGCCCTCTCCAGTATTCTTGCCTGGAGAATCCCAAGGGCAGAGGAGCCTGGCAGGCTACAGTAAATCGGGTCGCAGAGTCAAACACAACTGAAAGGACTTAGCATGCATGCATACTTTAAGCTGGTGAATGTGTGGTCTGTGGCTATTTTTTTCTTAAATGAATGAGATAGAAAGCTCTCTCCTCAAGGAGCTGACATGCTTGTGGGACAGCAAACAGGCAGGTAACATACAACTTAAACTCAACGGTCAGCCTCTTCCTCATTCCTACCTCTTCTCTTTATTCCTCAAAAGGGAATAGATCCCTCCCCCTCCCCCTCACAACACTTATTATACTTTTTAAAATCATCTTTCCCTGAAAAATAAGATCCTTGAGGTAGGGTGTGTGCCCTTGAACTATGAGTCAACAGAACTACACCCAGTGCCTGGCATGTAGTAGGCTTATAATAATTGTCTGTTCACTGAAGAATAAATGACAGAGCCAGGACTAGAAGGTGGGTGTCCTGAGTCCCAGGTCAGCACTCCTTCCAGTCACAATGGTGTCTGAAATGAAGGCTCCCCAAATTGGACAGCTAGCCGAGAGAGGTCTACACGGAAGCAATGGTGCTTTTACAAGGTGGCAGTCTCCAGGTGCATGTTTACATTTTACGCTCTAAGCGTAGCTGTGCTGTTTCCTCCCTCATCCCACGTGTCCTTTGAATAATCTTTCTACTCACTTCATTTACAGCTTTCTCCTTAGAGTTCATCACACTATAGCAGCTTGGCTGGCATCTTTAGCATCTTGTAAGCCTGAATACTCAACAGTGAGTGGGGCTCCCTGGCCTATGCATGCAGGAGTTCAAAAGCCCAGATTTTGGTTTTTTAATTATTATTTATTTATTTTTGGCTGCGGTGGGTCTTCGTTATTGCCTGTGGGCTTTCTCAAGTTGCAGCGCACAGGCTTCTCATTGTGGTGGCTTCTCTCGTAGTGGAGCACAGGCTCCGAAGTCGTGGCACACAGGCTTAACTGCCCCATGGCATGTGAGATCTTCCTGGACCAGGAATTGAACCCCGTGTCCCCTGCATTGGCAGGCTGATTCCTAACCACTGGACCACCAGGGAAGCCCTGAGGCCCAGATTTTAGAGATTTGGTTTTTCACTTATCAAGAAGCACCAAGTAGAACTCTTACAAGTAAGGATTATCTTTAAAAAATTATTTTTTTCACAGCCTACTGAGATATGATTTTGCCATGAACGTTCTCTACTTCTTTTCAAAAACAGCTTTTTTTTGGAGATATAATTCACATACTATGCAACTTGCCCATTTAAACTATACAGTTCAATGGGTTTTGGTATGTTCACAGAACTATGCAGTGATCATCACAACAGAAGTTTAGAACATTTTGTCACCTCCAAAATAAACCTCATACCATTGCGTTCACTTCCCTTTCTCTTCGCCTTGCCCCAGCCCTGGGCAACCACTAATCTAGTTTTCTGCTTTTGTAGATTTGCCTATTATGGATGTCTCATGTAAATGGACTGGCTTCTTTTACTTAGTACAATGTTT
>SJYA01002924.1:88518-119134 GCA_006410615.1 Neotragus moschatus
AAGAAGCACCAAGTAGAACTCTTACAAGTAAGGATTATCTTTAAAAAATTATTTTTTTCACAGCATACTGAGATATGATTTTGCCATGAACGTTCTCTACTTCTTTTCAAAAACAGCTTTTTTTTGGAGATATAATTCACATACTATGCAACTTGCCCATTTAAACTATACAGTTCAATGGGTTTTGGTATGTTCACAGAACTATGCAGTGATCATCACAACAGAAGTTTAGAACATTTTGTCACCTCCAAAATAAACCTCATACCATTGCGTTCACTTCCCTTTCTCTTCGCCTTGCCCCAGCCCTGGGCAACCACTAATCTAGTTTTCTGCTTTTGTAGATTTGCCTATTATGGATGTCTCATGTAAATGGACTGGCTTCTTTTACTTAGTACAATGTTTTCAGAGTCCATCCATGTGGCAGCACGTCTCAGAACTTCATTCTTTTTCACGGCCAGATGCTATTCCGTTGTATGCGTCTGCCACACTTGTTTATTCATTCATCAGCTGATGAGCATTTGAATTGTTTCTGCATTTGAGCTTTCATGAATAATGCTGCTTTGAGCATTCTTATACAATTTTTTATAGTACTGCGTAGATCCTAACTTTATTCTCAAATTTCTTCTCCCTTTCTGATCAGCTCTAAATATTCTGTCCATCAGTCTACAAGATTCTGCCAGGCTTTTTATAAAGAATCATTCATGGATATTGAAAGCTTGGCAAACATACAGCCTTGCTGCTTTTGGAGTTGGCTGCCAACATATAAAGTATTTCATTGAACTAATGAAACAATTATCTCTCAAATGACATTTTGTGACTTCTGTTTGGAGATGCCAAGAAGGCAAGTTTTCCTTTCATTCAACAGAGCTGTGTGTTCCTGGAGAATCTCCCCTGTATTAAGGATTGTGCACTGTGCTAGGAAGAGAAGGAACAGGGCACAGTCCTTGCCCTACAAGATCCTTTAGTCTGTTAGAGGAGGCAGCTTGCTGGGTTTGGACAGGGTAGGCTTCTCAGAAGAAAAAGCAACTATAGCCAAGATGGTACCACCAGAAGTTAACCAGACAAAGAGTCAAGACAGCAAAGGAAAGCAGGTGTGCAGAGGTCCAGATGTGAGAGGAACATGTCTGGATGGGAAGGAGGAAGGAAAAGAGAGAGAGGAGAGGGCATGAGGAGGTGGGGAAAGAGATGAAACTGAGCAAGAATACCAAGTAAAGAGAAGATCACTGCCTGAAGGGTTAAAAATTTAACAGAAATAAGCAGTCACAGAATGGTTAACTCATAAACCAAACAAACAGACATGAGAACTTGCTGGAAAATATACACTATGAAAAAGAAATCATGATTTGTTATTTTTCAATCCTCTTATTAGGAGCAAATATATTTCCTTTTAATCAAAAGGTTCAAATTTGGTATCAACTTGTAATACTAGTAATGTTTTAAACCACTGTATTTGATCATTTAATAAATATGAACTTAGACCCTCCTATATAGAATAGATTACTCACTTCTCTGAGGCTATAAAATGTTTCCTAATGCTTGGATTTTCACTTCCAGGCATTAAATGGTAAATCAAGTAGGACATGAAGAAAGTGAAAGGAATGAAAAAATATTTTATATATATTGAATGAACTACTTAGAAAAACAGCACTACAAAATAATTCAGAGTCTGGGCACTAATCTCTCTCCTTTAGCACAATTATAATTAATGCAATTTAAAAAAAAAAGAGCCCTACACCAAGAGGCCTGCAACGAAGAGTCTTTTAAATATTTTTGCTTTGGAAATCGTTCTATTCTCTAGTTCAGTTCAGGTTAGAACAATGGGAGTGTAATAAATACACATTTATTAGACGTTATGAGCAAAGCACTATTCTGTGGGCTATGAGGATAGGAAGGGTACAAAGGATAAAAGGGTACAAAGCATGGCAGGTGTGGTTCCTTCTCCCAGTGTACTTCAACTGAGAACAAGGGAGCTCAGGACAGGGGAGACAGCGAGGTATTATTGCTAGTCCTATCACTGCATGGCTCCTAAAGCTCACTTTGTCTCCATTAATTTTCAAATGACCCCAGAAGTACGGAATTTTTCTTCTAAACAGCAAAGTTTCCAAATAGGTAAAATAGCTTGCTTAAGATCAATAAGCTACAGTGGACATTTCCAGTTGAACTAAAACCCAGGAAATGTGCACCAAGTGCAGACATCTGGGCAACCTCCTTGTTCTGCTGAGCCAGAATGAGGCTGGGTTCTCTCGTAATTGACCTTCAGGGGTCTTGTTTGCAGATCTACTCTTTGTGGAAGGCAAGGAAAAAATGTTCTGAGACCTGGGGATTGGACCTGGGCAGTCACCAGGGAAATGTGGGTGTGTTTCTGCAAGGCGTTGATTCTACTTCCAGACCTAGGAGGAAGAACAGGCGCAGGCATGTTGCTGCTCACGCCTGGGTCACCCCAACACATTCTACCTAAATCTCCTTGGACTCCCAAGATGCGACTGTATCCTTGGGTGTAGGGAACTCAAAGAGTGGGGCCAGGGAGCCCAGAGAGGTCAAGAGTTGCATCTGGGAGCAGGCTGCTTTCACCTGGATACAGCAGGAATGTAGCCCAAAGGCACCAAAGCCACAAGGCTATGAGGTCAGTGGGCTGCATTTCAGAAGGAATAGAGATGGAAGTGTTCCCAGCAAGAAGACTGGGGGACAGTCAGACTTACTGCTGCAGGGGGTTTCTGCTACAGTGTTTTAGCATGGCCTTGCCTGGAATGGACTTCCCTTGTGGCTCAGTTGGTAAAGAATCTGCCCACAATGCGGGAGACCTGGTTTCAGTCCCTGGGTTGGGAAGATCCCCTGGAGAATGGAAAAGCTACCCACTCCAGTATTCTGACCTAGAGAATTCCATGGACAGTATAGTCCATGAGGTCGCAAAGAGTCGGACACGACTGAGTGACTTTTACTTGCCTGGAATGGAGGAGCTCTTCCCTAAAATGGACAGCATCTTGTCCTAACATATTTACTAAGCATATGCTGTGTGTCAGACACTGTTCTAGACACTGTGCTAAGTCGCTTCAGTTGTGTCTGACTCTGAAACCCTATGGACTGCAGTCTATCAGGCTCCTCTGTCCATGGGATTCTCCAGGCAAGAAGACTGGAGTGGGTTTCCATGCCCTCCTCCAGGGGATCTTCCCAAACTAGGGGTTGAACCCACATCTCCTGTGGCTCCTACATTAGAGGTGGATTTTTTACCACTGAGCCACCGGAGAAGCCCATTCAAGACCCTAGAATACACTGCAAATAGTATTAAACAAACACAAAAAATCTCTATCCTCTTGGGGTGCTGTATTCTAATTGAGGGGGCAGGGGGTAGAACATAAGAAAAATGGGTAGTAAATATCAGGGAGTTAACTTTGGAGGAGAGAGATAAAGCAGGGAAGGAGAATAGGACATACTGGAGTAGGGAGAGAGGGCAGCTTGCAGTTCTCAGTAACACAGAAGCTGAGACCTGCTGGAGGTGAAGGAGCCAGCTGAGCAGACATGTGGGGAGGAGGTTCTCAGGCAGCGGGGAGTGAGGGCAGTGGTCCCGGGGCAGGTGCAGGCCAGGAGGGCCAGTTAAGGCACAAGGAGGGGCAGAGTGAGCAAGGGAGAGAGTGGGGAAGGGGCGGGGTGGGGCTGTGGGTAGGGGCCATTTTAGGGACTGTGCCTCTAAATAAGGCACAGAATAAGATGAAGATCCTGGGCATATTCAGCTTTGAGGTTGCAGGGGTGGAATAAAGAGATAGCTGGATTGGCCAGGGTTGGGCTTTTGCTACCCCAAAATAAAGAATTGGGAGCAGACAAAGGAATGAGGGGCCTTCTCAGGTGGTGCCAGTGGTAAAGAACTCACCTGCCCAAGCGGGAGACATAAGAGAGGTGAATTCAATCCCTGGGTCAGGAAGATGCCCTGGAGGAGGGCATGGCAACTCACTCTAGTATTCTTACCTGGAGAATCCCATGGACAGAGGAGCCTGACGGGCTACAGTTCATAGGATGGCAAAGAGTCAGACATGACTGAAGCGACTCAGCACTCATGCAGGCAAAGGAATGAGAAGTAATTGCAATGATGAATTATTCCACTTACCATTGATGTGGAACCAGCTACCTTAAAATACAGAAACAACCACAGATCTGTGTGTCAGGAACTGGGGTAGGACACGGTGGGGATGGCTTTTCTGTATTTGATGACGTCTGGGGTCTCACATGGGAAACCTGAAGGTTGGCGGGCGGGCCAACGTGGTTCATGCTGCCATAGGGTGGACACAGCTTCACTTCCATGTCTGGCGGCTCACGCTGGTAGCTGGCCAGCACACCTACACAGGGTCTCTCCCTGCAGCCCAGCTTCCTCACAGCCCAGAGGCCGCAGCAGCCTCAATGGCCACTCAGGGCTCCCAGGGCAAGTGTCCTGAGAGAAAGTGGAAGCTGCCAGTGTCTTAATGGGCACAATGTCAGTTGACCATGTTCTACTGGTCAAGTAGTCACAGAGCCCAGATTCAAGGAAAGGGAACATAGGTTCCATCTCTTGATGGGAGAAGTGGCAAAGAAGAATCATGTTTAAAGTACAGGAACAGCTGAACTCGTTTAAAGAGAGAGTGTGGTTAAAGGGCAAGAGAAGGCCATAGCAACATTCTTAGAGTGAACTCTGTCATTTGGAAGTAAGAAATATGAGGAGAATCCAGCCAAGGAGAATATAATGGTAGTGGGAAAACCGAGAGAATGTGATGATTGTTTCAAGAAAAGGGAAATGATCCACTGTGTGTGGTGTTGCTATTAATAACAGGTCAGAAAGATAAGCCTGAGAAATGCCCTTGGGCATGGCAAAGTGGAGAATGTTGATATCATGACAATGACAGGCTTAGTGAACCCATGGGGATGAAAGTCTGATTGGAATGGGTTAAAGATAGAATGGGGGAGAGAAAGTAAGGACAGCAAAGATAAGACATGTCTTTTGAGTTATTTTGTAAAGAGTAATAGAAAAATGGGACAGACTAGTAAAGGGAGATGCAGATTAAAGGAAAATAAGATGGAACATAGGAGTTGTATAGGCTGAAATGAATGATCCAGTAGAAGGAGGGATTTAACGGTACAGGATACGGAGAATAGTGGTGGGAATGATGTCCTTAAGTTGGCGAGAGTGGATGGGACCTGATGTAGAGTGGATGGTTTCAGGTACAACATGGATAGTCCACCTGATGCATACATTCTCCATGGAGGTGAACACTGGTTCTTACTCTTTTTGTGTATAGACTTCAGATATACATATAGTATAGAAACAGATATACAGAGTATCTATAGGACTAATATTTCATGGGGGGGCATAGTTAGGGAAGAATATATCTAAGAAGACTCTTTAAGGAGTGTGGTAATGAAAAGAAGGGTTGAGAAATACTAGTCTATTATAATCGAAAAGAAGGCAAGACGTATGTATGCTGCTACTGCTAAGTCGCTTCAGTCGTGACCGACTCTGTGCGACCCCACAGACAGCAGCCCACCAGGCTCCCCCATCCCTAGGATTCTCCAGGCAAGAACACTGGAGTGGGTTGCCATTTCCTTCTCCAATGCATCAAAGTGAAAAGTGAAAGTGAAGTCACTCAGTCGTGTCTGACTCTTAGCCACACCATGGACTGCAGCCCACCAGGCTCCTCCATCCATGGGATTTTCCAGGCAAGAGGACTGGAATGGGGTGCCATTGCCGCTGTGGTAGGGAAGGAGGAAGCTCACTTCTGACAACATCTATTTCCTTAGTGAAATAAGAACAAGAAGAATCAAATGTTAGGAGATAAAAGGGAGTTCTGCAGGTTTGACAGGAGATGAAAAAGTTTGAAATTGATGTTTTGGCGGTTAGGAGTGGGAATTAACTAAGGGCTCACTTGATGCCAGTGAACACTTTAATATGAGACCCATTGGCACATCTGTATGCATTTCTCCAACCACATTTAGCTGCTTAGTTTAATCAGAGGTTGGGGAGGGGCCTATCCAAAAGGACTCTACCTGTCATCATTGTCATCATCTACCTGTCATCCCACCCACTCTCAGTGGTCCCCATCACCGTGAATGTTGCTGGGTTTCACACCAAGCACCTGCAACTCTCCGTCTGACAACTTCCTGTTGGCCTGTGTTCCAGGCAGGCCAGGAGTGCTGGGAAGCCACTGCCCTCAGGAGTAATCTTCAGCCAGTGATGGATGGGATGCCCCCATTTCCTTGCCCCTGGGTACGGCAGGGAGGGAATAACCTGAAGAGTGTTTGCATACCTGCTCAAAAAATGTCCTTTATTCACTTCCTTCCCTTTCAACGTCTGACTTTCATATATCCCTACCAATGCTTTCTGGGATCACTTCCCAAATATACTGCTTGCACTCAGATTCTTATCTGAGGGTCATCTTCTGAGGGAACCAAACGGGACAATGATGAATCATAGCTTTTAGGCCAGGAAATGAGATAATTAAGTACATGATGGAAGGCGTGGGGGATAAAAGGGTTGAAAGACAGTAAAAGGTGATAGGACCAGCAGGTCTGAGGAGCCAATGAGATTAAAGATTTGGAGTCGGGTTCCAGACATAGTGATTAGAGAGTAGGACACTTGAAACTGAGATTATGAAGTTATTGGTGAGGATAAAGTTTAAGGTATGACCTTGGGGATGTGTGACTTTGTGGGGCGGAGAGTGAGATCGTTGCAGGTAAAGGATCAAGGAACTGGGAGGCCGAAGACTAGGAAAAACATGTAGGGAGGAATGATTATCTTTTATTCGACTTCTGCCTCTCCCATAGAGTTGTTCTGAAGATTAAATAATATAATCCGCCTAAAGGTGTTAGTATAGGGTTTGGCACGTAGTTAGTGCTTAATAAATGTCTGTAGAGACCCACAGATGAGCATGTGATGTAAACCACACCAGTCAGTCCTTCCCAAGGGGTGCTAAAATTCAGTCCATGGAGGAAGCACTGTCTTTCCTCTTTGGTTATGAGGCTGGAAGTTTGCAGCTGCCTAAGATAAAGAATCTGCCTGCAATGCAGGAGACCCAGGTTCAGTCCTTCAGTTGGGAAGATCCTTGGAGAAGGAAATGGCAACCCACTCTAGTATTCTTGTCTGGGAAATCCCATGGACAGAGTAATCTGGTGGGCTACAGTCTGCTGCTGCTGTTGCTGCGAAGTCGCTTCAGTCGTGCCCGACTCTGTGACCCCGTAGACGGCAGCCCACCAGGCTCCCCCGTCCCTGGGATTCTCCAGGGAAGAACACTGGAGTGAGGCTACAGTCTGTGGGGCTGCAAAGAGTCGGACATGACTGAGTGCCTAACACAACAACCATCAGACTTCCCAGGTGGCACGAGTAAAGAACCTGCCTGCCGATGGAAGAGACAAAAGAGATATGGGTTGGATCCCTGGGTCTGAACCCTGGGAAGATTCCCTGGAGGAGGGCATGGCCATCCATTCCAATATTCTTGCCTGGAAAGTCCCATGGGCAGAGGAGCCTGGTGGGCTACAGCCCGTAGCGTCACGAAGAGTCAGATACGACTGAAGTGGCTGAGCATACATCCGCACGTGCATGGCAACCTACACTGGCCCACAGAGAGAAAGAAAGATTTAGGGCAACGCAAAGACAGAAGCAGAGAGAACACGGAGAGAGGGTCCTAGCAGTGAGAGTCCCGACAGTCAGTTCTCTCTGTAACCAGATCTAGCCTCCCTCATTTACAGCGACTGCTTGATTTCAATAAAACTTTTGTAAAACTTTTCATTTTGTTTGGCTTGAACTAGTTGGAGTGGAATTTCTATCATTTGAAACAATAAGAAAAAGAATAAAACAATAAAAGAATTTGCCTCTTGCTTTATGCTAGCCTGAGTGATCAAACCCATGGTTCATACATGGAGATCTTTCAGAGCCCTAGAGAGGAGGAAGTATGGTGAGATCTGAAGAACGATTTGACGAAGATTCATTCCTGAGTTTGTCTCAACTCTGCCCTTTGCTCACGGAGTGAGCATTATGCCTGGAGATTTCACTGGGAGACCAGCCTTCCTCACTTAGGTTTGGCAAAGTCTCTTCTGCATCATCTACGTCAACTCACACAGGAGATGAGGCACACAGGAGACATTTGTTTTAGAAGTCGTTGCCAGAAAAACACTTCACTTCTCTCAAAGAATTGGCAAGGGGTTTCTTCATGGAAAGGGAGAACGACATGATCAATTGTGTTTGTTCACTTTGGCTTTTCTGGAAGCTCAGAGTACAGCTCAACACGGAGGACCTTATACTCTGCATATGTGAATATGTGAATTTTATATTTTCCTCCTAATCTTAGCATTCTACTCTTCCCGTGTGGCACTAGTGATAAAAAGAAAAAATCTCTTCTTCCAATGCAGGAGACATAAGAGATGTGAATTCAGTCCCTAGGTCAGGAAGATTCCCTGGAGGAGAGCATGGCAACTTACTCCAGTACTCTTGCCTGGAGGATCCCACAGACAGAGGAGCCTAGTGGGCTATGGTCCATTAGGTCACAAGACTTGGACACGACTGAAGCAACCCAAGATGGGCGGGTCAGGGTGGAGAGATCTGACAGAATGTGGTCCACTGGAGAAGGGAATGGCAAACCACTTCAGTATTCTTGCCTTGAGAACCCCATGAACATCATGAAAAGGCAAAATGATAGGATACTGAAAGAGGAACTCCCCAGGTCAGTAGGTGCCCAATATGCTACTGGAGATCAGTGGNATAATGTCCAGCAAAAATTTACCAGGGATTTTGCTTCATCACTTAGCCTGAGAAGCCCATGCTTTGGTATCAGACACACTCAGCTCTACAATTTTCTGTCCATGTGCCTTTTTTCCTGCTCTGTCAAATGGAGATGATGACAGTGCTTATCAGATTGGATTTTGGGGAGAATTAATTGGAATAACACAGTAAGCGTATTTTCGGACACATCAAAATATTCAGTAAACAGCTATTAATATTACCTGTAGGATTCAGTAAATAAATATTTCCATTAATAATGTTAATAAGATTAAAAAATAAAGCAATTAGAATAAATGAAGTTGAAGAAACAAAAAGAATTTTGTTGGAAAATGTACTTCGTCAATGTACCCAAGTCCAGAATGACAAAAGAAACAATATGAATTGGAACTAGAAAAGTATTTATCTCCCCTTAGTCTAACACTTTTTATGTGATATAGGATTATGGAATTTAACCAGTCATTGTTTTTAATTCCCCCATAACAATGGCCACATCACAGTTATTTTCTAAGAGCCAACTGATAGAAGTATAAAAGCCTATAATTAGTGATCTTAATTGGGTTGCAAAATCAGTAAGAAGAAGCTGTCATTTTCCGATGAGGGAAGTGATGTTACCGAATAATGCCTGAAGAGTAATCTTAATTTTCTAGCACATATTATTGCATTTCCTATGTTACTGACACTTTCACATTGTTAATTTTGCTCTTGTGGCTTTACAACACCTTCTGAAAGAGGTCTGGGCACATAGAATTTTCCCTATGTGAAGAAGAGATGGAGGTAGAGAGTCGAAGTACCATCCTAAGGTAACTACCTAGTTAGAATTTTATATGATAGTTTAAAACCAAAGAAAATAAGTCAATCCAATGAAGATATTGCCTGCTTAGACTAACCATCTAAAAGATGGACTGATGTATATATTCTTTTAACAAATGGTAGTTGTCCTGGGTCTGGGAACATATGGAGCCTCAGTCATTGTCCGGTCAGAGAAAAAGACGTAGAAATACTTCCACAGGAGAGAGAAAAGGTACAATAGACTCACAACACTGCTCTCATGGTATAGTGAACAATGAATATCAGTATTGGCCTGCCCATAACAGTCCTTTCCAAACTACTCCTCTTCCACTTAAGAGGATCCCACAAAGGCTGCCATGTTCTTAGACTACCTAAATCCTGTGGCCCCAGTTGATTGGCCTGGAGGTGAAGGGTATCTGACTTCATCTGTGGCAATCAGAACCCTACCTAGGACCACTACCAGCCCATACGGCAACTTTGTGAGAATTAGAAAAGATGTCCCTTCCTTAAGACTCTATTTATGGCCATCTGTGAGGAAATTGGGAGAAGGAAATGGCAACCCACTCCAGTATTCTTGCCTAGAGAATCCTGTGGACAGAGGAGCCTGGTGGGCTGCTATCCGCAGGGTCGCACAGAGTCAGACACGACTGAAGTGACTTAGCATGCATGCATGTGAGGAAATTATTGAAATCTACAATGCTTACAGTATGAACAGTGCCCCTGAGTTTGTGCAGAGACTTCCTCCAGCAGGATTTTTGAATTTCAAACTAAAAACAATATGACAGGCAATGTCTTTGATGATAACATTCAGGAGCCAAAGACAGTCATCCACTCTGACACATGGAGAAGGCTGGTCTGCAATGAGACAGAATGAAGTCAGTTGGTGGAAAGAAGCCAAATACAGAACAGAGGGAGGTGCTTCTGGTCATTTGGGGGCCACGATTCCAATTGTTCCTGGAGGCTCCACTGACTCCCTGCCTCTCCCATTGTTGGGATGTTCAACTCTTTCTATTCTTCCACAACCAAAACATTCTTCTTTTCTGTTTACACAAGATCAAATGGAATTTTTTGTTACTTGCAACTAATGCAGCTGTGAGTTTAATTCCACTAATTTCCACATCCCTCAATTTTAAAAGCTAATGCGGGAGGACACATTCGCTTTAATCTCAACTTGATCAAGTATGATTTTTACACAAAGGGAAATGCTCTGTCTGTATCTATTCCAACCCAGTAAGTAGTTTCTCATTCCATGTCCATGCCTAAAAAGAAAATTACATGTTGGCTGCCCACTTTAATTGTTTGTAATCACTGAAATTTGCAATCCTATCCTGTGGTGTGTTCTGAGACCTCTCCTCATGGGGCAATCTTTCAGTGTGTTCTGTTGGCAGTCTCTGTAGCAATTAGAAAATTGGGAAATGTATAAAATCCAGAGGGATATCAGTTTTGGCATTTCTTTTCTTTAGACAGTGTTGTTCTTGGATATGTGTGGAGCCCTAAAAAAATTAAATGGAACCATGGGTTTTACCACTGATGAACAGAACTCATCTTGTTCCATGAATTCTTTGTTACCCCACTAGTAAATTCAAATCTCTTAGGTTGGTGCAAAAGTAATTGCGGTCTTGCATTGTTGAACTTTGCCATTTGGTTAATATTGGAATACGTTCTTAAATACAAGTGGTTGTGTTATACATCATTTTAACGCTCATTTCTTGCTTTGTGTGTGTGTGTGTGTGTTTTGCTAATGATTTATTACTTGCTGTGTATTTTATATTTATTTTAGACTATGGAAATGATGTTAGACAAAAAAGCAAATTCAAATGATTTTCTTATTTGAGTTCTAAATGGGTCATAAAGCAGCAGAGACAACTCACAACATTAATAATGCAGTTAGCCCAGGACCTGCTAACGAGCATATGGTGCAGTGGTCATTCAAGAATTTTTGTAAAAGAGGCAAGAGCCTTGAAGATGAGGAGCAAAGTGGCCGGCCATCAGAAATTGACAACAACCGGGTGAGAGGATCACTGAAGCTCATCTTACAACTGCGTGCTGAAGAATTCAACATCGACCATTCTATAGTCGTTCAGTGTTTGAACCAAACTGGAAACATGAAAAAGCACAATAAGTGGGTGCCTCATGAGCTGACAGAAAAAAAAAACAAACAAAAAACTATCATTTTGAAGTGTCATCTTCTCTTATTCTATGCAACAACAACAAACCATTTCTCTATTGCATTGTGATATGTGACAAAAAGTGGATTTTCTACAACCAACCTGTGTTGACCGGCTCAGTGATTGGCCTGAAAAGAAGCACCCAAGCACTTCCGAAGCCAAAGTTGCACCAAAAAAAGCCATGGTCACTGATGGTGGTTGCACAACCAATGCTTCAAAAGTTGAGTGAGTCGGACTGTGAAGCTTTTCCTCATCCACCATATTCACCTGTTGTTGTTATTCAGTTGTGTCTGACTCTTGGACTGCAGAACTCTAGGCTTCCCTTTCCTTCACCATCTCCTGGAGTTTGCTCAAACTGATGTCCACTGAGTCAGTGATGCCATCCAACTGTCTCATCCTCAACTTTGTTTAGAGGTCAGTACCTTTATTAGACCATCTTCACCCCAAGGGTACATGACTCTTTCTTATGCTTCTCTTTGTCAGATTGGATTTTAATTTATAGTTACAGTCAACAATGCAAGGCAGGAAGATTGAATCTTTCGTGTGCATGTGTAAATACATCTGGGCTTCCCTGGTGGCTCAGCAGTAGAAAATCTGCCTGCCATTGCAAGAGACCCAGGTTTGACCCCTGGGTTGGGAAGATCCCCTGGAGAAGAGAATGGCTCCCCACTCCAGTTTTCTTGCCAGGGAAATCCTAAGGACAGAGGAGCCTGGCGGGCTATACAGTCCATGGGATTGCAAAAGAGTCGGACACGATTTGGAGACTAAACAACAACAACAAATACACATATCTAATTAAATGCAACTATAAATCATAAGACTAATTTTAAAACAGACATAGAACTGAGGTCCATCCTTCTGCCCATCTTAAACTTGCTTCAAATGTGTATTTTCTCTTTGGAATAGGAAGGAGTTATTTGGAACCATGTTATCTGGCAAATCAAGCCACAGTATGCAATTTCAGGTTTGAGAAAAGCATTATTAAGTTATAAGACTGATTTTCTATGTGGCTTAAAAGCTGCTTCCCAAAAAAATTTCCAAATGAAATCAGCAAAAAACTTTCCAGCAGTGGAAGCATCCTTAAAATAGTTATGTAATCTTCCAAAGAGATTACTCAGAAGGGGCGTCGCTCATTTGGATAGAAAAGGATGTATATGCTTGCCACTTAAAAGAAGTTAAGAGATAAAAAAGCATAAACAAATGCATTTGCAGCAAATACAGCAACATATATATTTATGTTCTAAAATATTCACCAAAGGATTCTGAAAAATTGGCTATCTATAGATAATCAAATTAGACCTTCACCTTACGCTATAGCCTAAAATAAATTCCCAGTATATCAAAGTGAAAAAAGTAAAGTCATATGAATTTTAGTGATTAAAAATGTGAATGGAATATAAGCGAATATTTTAAATGGTCTTGGGACAGATTTTCTAAGCATAAAATTATGAAAGAAATGTAAATGCAAGAATGATATATCTGTTTACATAAAACATAAGACCAAAAAACATTTTATAGGAATACTGTACATTACAGAGTGAAGTAAGTCAGAAAGAGAGAAACAAATATCATATATTAACACATATATGTGGAGTCTAGAAAAATGTACAGATGAACCTATTTGCAGAGCAGCAATAGAGATGCAGGCATAGAAAATGGACACGTAGGCACAAGAGGGGGCCAAGAGTGATGACCTGGGAGATTGGGATTGACATATTGCCCTGCCATGTGTAAACAGCCAGCCAGTGGGAACCTGCTATACAGCACAGGAGACTCAGCTCTGTGTTCTGTGGTGACCTAGGTGAGTGGGATGGGGAGTGGGGTGGGAGAGACGTCCAAGGGGGAGGGGACATTTGTGCACGTATCGCTGACTCACTTGTACAACACTATAAAGCCACTATACTCTAAATTTTGAAAAAGAGAGAGAAACATTGTACATTAAATAAAGCAAAGATTCAATACCCTTAATACAATATAGAGCAAAAAAATTTTTTAATTTATATAAACAGATGTTTTTTAAAATGTTCAGTTTTAGCAGACACCAAAAACATTGCATATTAAAAGTTTTGTAACTGGAGTAATATTTCTAAGTACCTGACTAATGTGGGGTTTGTGGGGCTTTGGATGGGTTTTTTGTTTGTTTGGCTTTGCTTAACGGTTCTTAATTTTGCTTAATGAACACTAGATGTTCCCCAGCCTACGAAATCCATCTGTGTTGAGTTAAGGGAAAGGAGAAGAGCTTCGAGAGTGGGAGACAGGTAGTGTTCTTATCATAAGAAAAAGGAAGAGTTAATAATTTGCTTTCAATACCAAAATCGGTTTGTACAGCATGGTAAAAGTCTTGAGAGACAGACTTTGTCAGGAGAAACAGGATTTGTAAATTCCTGTAGCTCCTATTTAACCAGACTAGGGACTAACACGGGAGGACTCAGAGCATGCTGTCTACTCTCGTGTGGAAGGAAGAAACTTCCATCTCTGCCCGTGATGGCCAAACGCCGAGATAGGCTGACTTCGGGAGAAGAAGGATATAATATCGAGGCAGCAGGGAGAACAAAGACAGACCTTTCCTGCTCAAATGAAGAGAGCACCAGAGAAAATTGATTTTTTTTTTCCTTCCCACTTATGCCAGGCATATACTTAAGAACATCCAAATAAAGTTTAGGGAGCCCAAGGCCGCTGGGGTTAGCAGTTTCCTTGCCCAGATGTGACACAGGAAAAGCCTTACCTATAGCTGTTTCAAGCCAACAGAGAGGCTGAGCAAGGGGTGCGCAGTTAGACAAACTGCACACTCCTGGTTGTCCATGGCCAGCTTGCAGCAAGCAAAGGATTCATGTGAAGCCACGTGACTTGGTAGAGAGTGCAACAAGGCTGACAGGGTCAGAGGACCACAGAAGCAAGCTCAAAAACCCCAGCAGTGGATGCTAGAACATCATCCCAAGAGGCCAGGTGGGGACAGCTATCCTTCAACAGTACCAGGTTCAGGTAACGGATCATNGAAGCCATGTGACTTGGTAGAGAGTGCAACAAGGCTGACAGGGTCAGAGGACCACAGAAGCAAGCTCAAAAACCCCAGCAGTGGATGCTAGAACATCATCCCAAGAGGCCAGGTGGGGACAGCTATCCTTCAACAGTACCAGGTTCAGGTAACGGATCATTCCAGTGTCCGAGAAGTTGTTGCCTTATGGGGAACTGGTTTCTTAAAAGTCTGAATTTGTACATCAAAAATGTGTGTTTAACCAGACGACCCGGGAATACTGTTCACAGGCAAGTGTAACGGCTCCCACCATCCAGAGGCGAGGCGCTCACAAGGAATACCAGAACGTTTTCAAAGCACAATGAAACTATGCTTCTAACATGCACAAATGTAACTTGAATAACTGACCCTCTTGCTAACATATCTTTTTTTTTTCTTTCTTGAGTTTTATTTTTTTCTGTTGTACATTTTGGTACTGTCTTTCTTTTTTCTTTTTTCTGAAAATTCCACGAGCAGAGGAGCCTGGCAGGCTACAGCCCATGGGGTCACAAAGAGTCAGACGTGACTGAGCGACTGAGCGCATGAACACTGTCCTTCTTTTCTTAAAAAAAAACCATGCATTGCCTTTGAAATAAATGAATACAATAAACATTTTAAAGATACGCTTTTATTTTAAACAAGAGAGAAATCTAACAGAATGAAAGAGAAAGCAGAAGAAAACCTAAGCTGATGTTTTAGCTAAAATTGATTTCTCTGAAGTTATGTACAGTTGGCTCTGCGCAACTCACACTCACAGTGGGTTGAATCCACCAGTGTGGAACCCGCAGATATGGAAATCCTACTGTCCTCACTCCTTGTATTCATATATAAGGGGCTCGAACAGCTGTGGATTGGCTATCTGGAACCAGTCCCCAACGGATACCAAAGGGTGACTGTATACAATAAAAATTCAAAGGTTAACAAAATTGCTTTCCTTAATTTAGACACACCTTACTTCATATAGATCTCTTTAAAAAATTTTTAAGATGAAAATGAGCCCTCTCCTGCACTGACTTTCATCCTCTGTACTGGGGAAGTCTGGTATATCCCTGCCTAATTAAGCACACGCTTACTGGCATTAGCGGTGGAAAAGAGATTTACCACCTAGCGAGGCTCGCGAGGCTCCCAGTACCATCTGTGCAGTGAGCGGTTCCTGGAGGAGAGCGGGACAGAGATCTGGTGACTCACTGGACCCGGTAAAGATGCTGCCGAGACTCACAGAAAACAGGATATGGTAATTCTCTCGAGGCTTAGCCCAGCTCTGCTGTGGTTTCCTTGATACGCTCTCTGATTTCCCAAGACCAGACTTCGGTTTTTATTGCTCTTGCGGTGGGTTTTCCACACACAGCCTGGTTCAGAGCGAACGACGTAATGAACTCGTGAGCTCCTTGCTTCTCCAGGAGGCCGAAAGGAACACGTGCCCAAGGTCATATGTCGGCTGGTGGCAGAGTGGACCTCACCTGGTTGTCCTGACTGCTCATCCGGGAGTACCAGAGTTTGAGGAGAATGCTCACGGTCAAGGCTAGGCCACTTGTTTACTTATCGACATTCATGAACCCTTTACATCTTTATGGGCCGCTTGAGGGCGGCTTAAATTCCGACTCATCTAGCTCTCACTTGGAATTCTCCATAGATGATTTCTAAACTTGGGCAGGGATGAATTATATTTAAATATGAACCATTCCCCCTCCTGGGACCTTCAAGGATTCCCTTTCAGAGCTTCCTGCACCTGCCACTAATGGGTTTTCTCAGTAAAGCAGCTAAAGTTTATCATTATTATTATCATTTTGATAGGTAATCCCAGCATACTGTGCGTGCTGTCTCTTCATCATGTCCAACTCTTTGCACACCCATCGACTGTAGCCCGCCTGGCTCCTCTGTCCATGGGATTCTCCAGGCAAGAATACTAGAGTGGGTTGCCAAGCCCTCCCCCAGGGGATTTTCTCGACTAGGGGACTGAACTCACATCACTATTTTCTCCTACATTGGCAAGCAGGTTCTTTACCACTAGAGCCACCTGGGAAGCCCAATACAAGCACAATGAACAGAAGCAACCGCCCCCCACCAAACTCCAGTGGAAAGTAATTCTCTTTCACACACTCAACCAGAGACACAACTGCTGTTATAAGATTTTTGGTTATCTTCACAGAGTTGTTCCATGAATACAGAGTTATTCCATGAATACACAAGTGTATGCATACATACACATATATATACTGTTGCCTCTTGCTTTTTTTTTATACTTAATATTTCTTGACTGATGTTCCATGTTAGCTTATATGTAGCAAGGCAGCTCTTTATTTTCAATGTCAAATATACCTATCGCTTAAAGATTTACCTCTAAAACTGTGATATTCTGTGTTCATTTACATTCAACCAAAACTTGTCTTTCTATTCTTTTCAAGATTAGAGTTGGGAAGATTTTTAAACAATGAAGGTCAGAAGATATAAGGTAAATTTCTATAGTACTGATCCACAGAATCTAATACCTCGGTGTTGGAAAAGACCTCAAAAGTCCTATGGTGTGATGTTTTGCCAGTAAAAGACTTCCTTCCATGGTCCTCCTGACAGTATCACACAACTTCTCTCTGGGGTAACCTCCACGGGCAGCCCATTTCCTCTCCAAATAAGCCATTCTACCTCCAGAGAGTCTAAGGGCGTGTTTCATTGAGGTGAAACTTGACTTCCTAGTGGTCCTTTCAGGAATATGATGACTGCTGCCCTGGCACCTGCAAACTTACCTTCAGACTGCTCTTCTTTGGGGTCTTCCACTCCTCAGGACCACCCTCCTCCTTGGCAGGAATCTTGCTCCCATTTGTCCGAAAAGGAGGCAGTTAGACTAGGGCAGGGCTGCAAAGCGGAGCCCAACACAGACAAAAGGCACACAGTTGTGCCTAGGGACAAAAGGATATCACTTGTGATCTTGCTCACTGTTTCCGAATATGTCCCTACTTTCCCTGAAAACGTTCTGAAACGAATGATATCCCGTGGGTTGAGTAGCCATATTTTCTAGTACATGCATCAGCCACCAGCCAAATGTTTGCCTGCTCTGCAGGGAAGACCATCCCAGGTGCAGCCGGCTCAGAAAGGAGCAAGCGCAAGCATAGGCAGGCTGGTCCTCCGCCCAAGGGCTCCCTCTGGTTCTTGGAAGTTTAGGGAGAAGTGTGGCCACCATTTGGAGTTGTGCTGTTCTTTGAAGACTATGAAGTCAACTTGGGAAGAGCTAAAGTGATGTTTATCCACGTCTGTCTTTGATTCATAGGAATATCGGTAATACAGTCCCTGATTTGGTGGACTTACCTGGTTAACAGTCATAGCTTGAAAGTGAAATGGTACTAATCATGACAGATGAGAATAACCAACTACAGAAGTCTCTCCACCCAGCTATAGCTGTCTATATTTATGTCTAAATGATCTTTCATATAATACATTATATAAATACATAAATATATAATTTTATGGGCTTCCCAGGTGGCTCAGTGGTAAAGAATCCACCTGCCAATGCAGGAGATGTGAGTTTGATCCCTTGGATGGGAAGATCCCCTGGAGTAGGAAATGGCAACCCACTCCAGTATTAGTGCCTGGGAAATTCCATGGATGGAGGAGCTTGGCAGGCTACAGCCCACGAGCTCGCAAATGCATGTTTGTGCATGCTAAGTCATTTCAGTTGTGTCCGACTCTGTGCAACCCCATGGACTGTAGTCTTCCAGGATCCTCTGTCCATGGCATTCTCTAGGCAAAGAATAAATAATGTAATATATTTATTTATATTTATAGCTAAATAATTACTGAGATGACAAGGGACACACCTGCGTCAGATCTGCCCAGTGGATAGCCTTACACTCAGATCACAGCGTGAGGAAGGCCATAGACCAGGCAGCCCCGAGGGGCTCTGTATGAAGAAAGACTAGGGGACCAGAGTTAAGAGATACGCACACAGCCAGACGAAAAGAGGCGGGAGGGGATTCATCTGAACCACCACTCTGGAAAAAGCACACTAATCTAAGCAGGAGTGCTCTCATTTTAGTGCTGGGCTCATTAAACTATCTTCTGCCTGTGGATTTGATTTCCCAGTTACCTGGATACGAGGTAAAGGGGGCCAAAAAGAACAGACATAATTCTGAGTGTGCTGATCCAAGAAAAGGCATATTTCCCACTAAGTCAATAGGCACATGGGTTTCTGGGTCTAACTTTATTAATCTGGAGAGCAGTGTGGTTCCTGAGCACCTGGCCAACTATAGATAAAATGGAAACAAACTGTGATACCACCAGGACAAGACTGACTGGTGAGACCCTATCTGGGGGCCAGCTGTTGCTCTCTTTCAAGGCAACATTCGTCCTCCTCTAGGGGGCCCATTTCTCGGCTCCTAGATAACTCTTTGGCGCCTGATTCTCATTCTTTCTTTCCACATAGCCATCATCCCCGTAGCTTTCAACATTCATGTCAACACCATGATGAATATGTTGACTTCTGCCTCTTTGACTCCACACAGAGCTGCCCTGACACCCTCACCATCTCACTCAGGGATTGGCTTTGCTGAACTTGTCCTTAGAAGGCCCTCTCTGCATGTGGCTCATTCTACAACCACCAGCAAATGACCCTCTTTGGTGCAAACCCCTGGCCTCTGAGCCGCTACACTTTTTTGATTCTTGGCTATCTGATTTCTCTTTGCTTTCTCTGGTTTTCTTTCTTTCTTTCTCCTTTTGATCTGGACTGCACTGCGTCTTCATTGTGCCCTGTGGGTTCCTCTAGCTGCAGTACAAGGGTTTAGTTGCCCTGCAGCATGGAGGGGTTCTTAGCTCCCCAACCAAGGATTAAGCCCATGTCCCCTGCATTGGAAGGTGGATTCTTAACCATTGTACCACCAGGGAAATCCATCTCCTTGGTTTTCTAACCTACTATATCAGCTAGCAATGGCATGTAGCCTCACATGAGAGTAACCTTACTACAGTGACATTAAGGAAAGAAGGATCATTTTTCTTATATCACAACAAAGGCAGAGGCAGATATTCCAGGATGGATGCAGTGGCCCTACGGGGTCCCCACTCTCCCAAGCGACTTCTCTCTCTTCTCCCATCCTTAGCACATAACTTTCGTCTTCTTGATTAGCCTTGGGTACCTGATGGCTGCTGTCTCTTGCCTCTTGTCCTCTGTCCAGGCAGAATAAAGAGAAAGGAAGGCTGGCTCACGCTGCAGCCGAGGCTGGAAGATGCCAGAACAGCTGCAGCGCTGCTGGACCCAGAGCTCTCCTCCTTCTTCCTCAGCGGTCTCACCAATACACAGGCTGCAGGGCCCCGCTGTCCTCAGTCTCCTCCAGATCTAGGGAGCCCTGGGTGCCAGCAGCACAACGCCGAGGGACTATGAGGGTAAAACTGGGTACCACGTGTTTAAAGAGCTCAGCACGGAGCCTGTCATGGTGAGCACCCTGTTCATGCTCAGCCAGGACTTCTGCCTCTGCCTCGCCGTTCCCTCCTTAGCTCTGTCCACTCCACATCCTATTCCCTGGACCTTCGTCCTCCCTGGGTTCCTGGGAGGACTCGTGCAAGGCGATGGGTGTGGAGTGCAAGGGCAGCAGCAATCAGAGGGGCCGATGGGGTGACCTGGGTCAGGAGGCCCCTGCAATGGCCTCCGAGTGCCTCTCTGCTGCTGATCCCAGCCCGACTCACCCACGAAGGCCTCTCTCTCTCGAGGGCTCTCCCACCTTCCCAGGCCCATGCCTTCTCTTCTCTCCTGAGGAAGAATGCGAAGACTCTCAAGAAGACGAGAGATTTCAGAGGTCATCTTATCCAACATCCTCCAAGGTGGGCTTGGATTTCCTGGCGGCTCCTTGTGCACACAGGATGGGGCGCTTGCTACCTCTGGAGGCCCCTGTTTTGTTTGGGGGACAGTGCTGGGAATGTGAGGGTGTTGAGTTGAATCTGTAACTTCTGTCCTCTGGTTCTACCTGTGGGCTCTCCCTGGAGCCTCTTCGGGTCCCTGCAGAGAGATATACTAGCCCCTGTTACCACCCTTTCCCCTTCGTGGGCCCTACAGCCTCCCTCGCTTTGGCCTTCGGTCCTCATCTTGTAGTTCCCAGTCTGGGTTCCTGGGGGAACCACAGTGGAGCAAGAGCTTTGCCATGACCCCAGGTCCCAGGGTGACCCTTGAACGTCTCTTTTTTTTTTTTCACATAAAAGTTGTAACTGTCTTAGACTTTCAAGTTGAATAAAAGGCATCAAATACTGGAAAAAAGAAAGAAAAAGGAAGCTGCGAAGAAGAAAGCCTGTCATATAGATGAGGGGGAAATAAAACCTTTCAGAAATCCCCAACACACTTCCACATAGGTCTCATAGCTGGAAACTGTCGCATGTTTGCCCCTGTGAGGGAGCAGGGAATGTATTTTGGGGGCAGACACAGTGTTGCTTGGGGTCAGGCCTTAAAGATAATCAGATGGACCCTGGGTCCCTGGGTCCATTCCAGCTATCCCATTTTGTTCACCTGTCCATTAGCTGGTGGGCATGCAAGCGGTTTCCACGTTGGGGCTCTTATGAATAATGCTCACTGCTGTGAACGTTCACGTGCGGGTTTTTGTGTGAACATATGTTCTCGTTTCTCTTGGGTCCTCCATGACTTTCTTCTAAAAGAGGGATTAGCAAATTTTTCCAGCAAAGGATCAGATAGTAAATAGTTTAGGCTTTGTGGGATAATCTCTATAGAAGTGACTCAAATTTGCCATTGCAGTGAAAAAAAAAAAACACAGATAATATGCAAACCGATAGGAATGGCTATATTCCAATAAAACTTTATTTATGGGCACTAAAATTTGAATTTCCCATAATTTTCACATCATGAAATAGTATTCATCGTTTAATATTTTTCCCCCAACCATTTAAAGCATAAGAGCCGTTCTTAACTCACAAACTATACAGAAAAAGAGACTGGATTTGGTCCATGGGTCATATTTTCCCAGCTCTTGCTATGAAACATCATCATATTTATTTCCTTTGAAGCATTTGTCCCAAACCTTGTATGGCTGTTTACTTGTTTGCTAATGTGGTTCTTCCCACAAGAATGCAAGCTTCATCAGATGGCAGAGGATCAACATTTTGCTGAATTAATAACTGTACTCTAGTTTGTTTGATTGATTCCATAAACAGATGTTTGAATTGAATTTTGCGAAGCTACAAATGATACTGCCAGGAATGATTCTGCCAATCGGTACAAATATTTTAAGTTTTACTAGACTTGACAAATTTTCCTCCTAAAAAGTTACATTAGCAGACGTGATTATACCCATTTTTCTCTACCCTAGCCAATGCCGGGCAAACAAAGAAATCCCATTCTTCTTTTATTTGCATTTGTGTAAAAGTTGTTCATGATGTGGTAAACTTCTTCCTAATATTGGGTGGTGATTTGTAAGAGCTTTCATCAATTTTTATGTAAAGGAAATTAGCCTGTTAGTTGTCAAATGTATTATAAATAAGTTCTAGCACTGTTTTTATGTTTTGATTTTTTTTTTGACTTTTGACTTTATGAGAATGTCCTTTTCTTCCCATACAAGATATTCAAGTTTTCAAATGGTCAAACTTGTCAAATGTTTCCTTTACTGCTTGTGGTTTCCTTTCTTACTCCAAGATTATAAAAATAATTCATTGCTGTTTTCTTCTAGTGATCTTATGGTCTCTCTCTGTCTCTCTCTCTCTTTAATGTTTTAATCTTTGAATTACTGTTAATGAACACCCGGCTATGCTGTGCTTAGTCACTCAGTTGTGTCCGACTCTTTGCGACCCTGTGGACTGTAGCCCGCCAGGCTCCTCTGTCCATGAGATTCTCCAGGCAAGAATACTGGAGTGGGTTGCCATGCCCTCCTCCAGGGGATCTTCCCAAGCCAGGGATCAAACCCAGGGCTTCTGCTGCATTGCAGGCAAATTCTTTACCATCTGAGCCACCAAGGAAGCCCAAAATATGGAACACTTTATGAATGAGAACGAGCCTTTTCTTCTAAATAATGAAGTAGATATCTGTATAAGCCATATTTCCCCCTGTTGATTTGAAATATCCATTTTAGAAGATAATGAATTTCCAAAAATCTTTGATATATTCAAATGTTCTCAGATGCTCAGAAGTGTCCGACTCTTTGCAACCCCATGGACTGTAGCCCACTAGGCCTTTCTGTCTGTGGGACTCTCCAGGCAAGAACACTGGAGTCAGTTGCCATTTCCTCTTCCAGGGGATCTTCCTGATCCAGGGATCACACCCGTGTCTCTTATGTCTCCTGCATTTGCAGACGGGTTCTTTACCGCTAGTACCACCCTAATAGGAGGCGATATTCAAAATATTTAAAAACAGATACAACATAGATGCCCCATTCATTTAGAACAGGGCACCAACCCCGAACGGGCAGAGTACAGAGTGCAGTCTAGCCCACACAGGTCACCTGAAGTTGGCTCTGAATCACTGATCCACCTTCGCCTGTCAAGCTCCACCTCTGAGGCCAGCACCCCTGGGGCTGTGGTCTCTAAGGGCCTTATTAAAGATCTGACCCCAAAAGGAAAATAGGCACCCCTGGAATTTGGTTAGATTTCATAATAAATGTCTTGCTAATTAAGCTACTTTTACTCAAGGCTTCTATTACTTGTAGCTCAAAGCATCTCATTTGATACACAGGTTGTCTGTGTACAAAGGTAAGTGTGTGCACCTGCCACATCTATGAGCTTTTAACATCACTGTAATCCTGTATTTGTGTGTGGGTGGGAGAACAGAAAATTTTCCTTAGTTGCTGATGCTCTGGAATCTTCGAATAGTGTTAAAATTAATCTGTTCCTTGAAGTGCTCACCCATGAAACTCTCCAGCCTGGCACTTTGACAGCTTCCTTCTTCAAGGTATCCCCTTGTGTTCGTTCTTGCTGTTGCTCATTTGAGCAACAGCTTTTTATTAATTTAACTGCTATTTGTTAATTCATTTTGAATCATTTATATTTCCTTAGGAAATTGTCCATTTCGGTCAGATTTTAAAATTTATTACCATAGAATAGTACTCTTGCCTGGACAATCCCATGGATGGAGGAGCCTGGTGGGCTGCAGTCCACGGGGTCACTAAGAGTCGGACACGACTGAGTGACTTCACTTTCACTTTTCACTTTCATGCATTGGAGAAGGCAATGGCAACCCACTCCAGTGTTCTTGCCTGGAGAATCCCAGGGACAGTGGAGCCTGGTGGGCTGCCGTCTATGGGGTCGCACAGAGTCGGACACAACTGAAGCGACTTAGCAGCAGCAGCAGCAGAGAAAATGATTCTCTAAGAATTACTGACTCACACTATTTCATTACAGTCAGTCAGTGGAACCAACAGAGCTTCTTCCTTTTGGAATTTATGTGGGTTTTCATTGCAGTCTATTTGATTAAAAGATTTCAAATGTTTCAGGTAGTGTAACATAGGGGCAAAGAGTAAGCTCTTTGAGCTGAAGCCTAGTTCACCCACAAACCAGTGTACTTGGGATAGTTGTTTATGTTCTTGTATGTAATATGGGGATAATAGTAGTATTGTTGGGAGTTGTAAATGACTAATACATGTAAAACACTAAGAACACGTCTGGCACATAATGAATATTCCATAGATGTTAGATTTTATTATCATCCTGTAGTATTATCTCTTCCTGAGCACGTTTTCATAAACTTTTTCATTTTAATACTACAGAGAGGTTTTATTTTAAAATGTGTTGTTTCCTGGAGTGATTCTTCTCTTATTCTTTATCTGATTTGTACCTGATATATTCCTTCCAATGTCTTCCTCTTTTCTCTTCGTAGTAGTAATGAGAGGAAGGAGAAGACGGGAGAGGGGCAGACAGGCACGTTATGGCTAGAACATTCTATTCCAGCTCATTATTTGCCCGAGAATCTTACTTATGGTTTATGCTTAATTTTCTCCCCTTTTTTCCGAAGTGGTGTTGTAAGAGTACTTAGAATTTAAGTGGGAAGGTGGGTCACTGGCAGCTCGGAGGGGGAACCTTTGCCTGCGAGGAGGGTTGGGGAGTGAGAGGCAGTAGCAAGGAGCCCAGTGGACTGTGACTGTCTCCCCTTCATTGGCAGGTAGCGCATCCCATGAAATAGGAGTTTCTTTTGGTTTGGGGTGTTCCCTCACTTTGGGACCAGCCAGTCATCCTGAAGGGTGTTCTCAGATAGGAAACTGGATGAGATGGCAAGACAGCAGCCTTGGAGCTCTTCAGCCCCATCTACCTGGCCTTTCTTTGTCATGGAAATGGGCCCCAAGCAACACATTCCCTTTTCCCTCTGGGTCCTGCTCACTCCCCCCTTATTCTGTATCCACAGTAACGGATTCTGTAGCATAATGGAGCAGGAGTCCATGGGACCACCCTCACTTCAACAACTGCAACACCAACTTCAAGTTTGGGGGTCCTCCAGACCACTTCTGGGTTCAGTAATTCATTAGAAGTCCTCTTGGAACTCACTGAGAGCTGTTAGAATGATAGTTTATTACTGCAAAAGAATACAGATGAAGGTCAGCAAGGGGAAGAGGTGCCTAAGGCGGCGTCCAGGAGAGTTCCCAGCACGGAGCTCCCAGCCGTCCTCTTCCAGTGGCGGTGGGGACAGGGCTGCCCTTCCAAGTCATGTGTGACAAACACAGAGAGCACTGCCGACCAGGGCAGTGCATCCCAGCCTCAGGGCCCAGAGTTTTATTAGGATGCTGTCACATCGACTCCTGTGTGACTGATCTCAGCCTCCAGTCCCTCTGGAGGTTAAGCCTGTACCATGTGAGCCAAATCCCCCACCTTCAATCACATCGTTTCAGACTATCTGAAGTGACCCAAGGCCCCCAGACAAACAAAAACATTCCGATCAGGCATGACATTCCAACAGCTTTAGAGATTACCTCCCAGGAGCTGAGGGCAAAGACTGGACTTCTCTTTAAGGGGCAAGATTAAATTTTTTGCTTACATAGCCCCTATGAACACTCTTAATTACATTTCTTAATCTGTACATGTTTTGAATTAGAGGGAAAATGTGTCAAGACCTCGCTGTTTTCCTTTCGTTGGGATCAGTTTTCTTTATATCTGGCTCTTAGGGCTCTTGACATCTCGAACAGTGCTGGCATGTCAGAGGCACTCGTTAACAGTGTTGAATGGAAGAAGAATGAATGAAAGACTGTTTTTTAAATCTGTGTTGTGAGATTGTGGTCGTTACCTAGTATTTATCACAGCTGAAGTTTTTTTGTTTGTTTTGACCTTTGTTCATGCCAAGTTTCAGAGAGCGTGGTGATGCAAATATGTGTTTTGCCATCTCTCTGGCAAGGAGCCCTCTCATTTTTCAGAGCAGGAAGCTAATATCCAGAAAGGCTGAGTCACATGTCCCCTGATGAGGGACAGATATGGGCATCAGCACACAGGTTTCACAACTTTTAAAACTTCTCTTAGCCGAGAGCTTTTGTTCCTCTTCTCCTTACAAAACTGACAACATAACTCCTTCTTTCTAGGGAGTTTGTGACTTCACAGTGAAATTCCCTCATTTGGGGCAGACTTCAGTTGTCCAGGCTGCCCTGGGGCAACAGCATTAATAAGTCAGAAATTCATCAGTTCCGGGGCTGGAATAGAATAAAACCACTAAGGACCTGGACACCAATTTCACCTTGAACAACTGGGAATTCACTGTATTTACTTTGAGGATTGATTATCCAGTCGAATCCTTCCAGTGTTCTACGTGCTCGCTGTGGGCTCAATCACTAAGTCGTGTCCTACTCTTTGCGACCCCATGGACTATAGTCCACTAGACCTCTCTGTCCATGAGATTTTCCAGGCAAGAATACGGGGGTAGGTTGCCATTTCCTCCTCCAGTGAATTTGCCCACCCCAGGGTCGAACCCGTGTTTCCTGTGTCCCCTGCCTTGGCAGATGGATTCTTTGCCACTGAGCCCCACGGGAAGCCCCACGGGAAGCCCCATGTGTTCTATATCATAGTTTAAAAAAAGAAGTTCCCTCTCAGGGATGCTTGGGGCCTGAGCCAGTAGCCAAACTATTGGGGAGTTGTACATGCTTCAGAAATACTTTTTAAAGGTAATGTTTGATCTGACAGTTAAGACTAATGGAGAGATAGTAACACCAAGGCCAGAAGCCCAGAAGAGAAGGCACTAAAATGATGTTTCTTACCTGGAGTTGCTTCCTTGGAACTGTCAGTATTGTCTGAGCTTCCTGCCACAGTTTGTTTGTTTTTTTTTTTTTTTCACCACAGAACTCTTTATTTTTATAAATTTTAACAGTTTACAGCACTGGGTTAAATATAATATCGGAGGGAAAATAAATGATCATCTTGAATTTGTTCATATTTCTGTTACAATGTGAGCTCAGAGGCACAGACAAAAATTTCTATTACAGGTCATACACATACATGCACATACAGGTAATACCTACTTAAACACTTCATGACAATTATAATTGCTTTAATAAACAATTGACTCAGAGCTAAGGATATTCTCTAAAATGTGGAATAACACAATAAAGCCAAGTATCTTATTTTTCATGATTTTCATCACTATTGATTTACTTTCACTCACTTTTTTAAAATGTGAAGTTCTATCTGCATTTTATGTTTGTAAGATTCAAGGAAGAACATTTTAGGCCGAATCATTTTTTGAAAGTAAAGAATTTGTTTGAAACAGTTATTAAAATCCTGCCACATTTNTAACACAATAAAGCCAAGTATCTTATTTTTCATGATTTTCATCACTATTGATTTACTTTCACTCACTTTTTTAAAATGTGAAGTTCTATCTGCATTTTATGTTTGTAAGATTCAAGGAAGAACATTTTAGGCCGAATCATTTTTTGAAAGTAAAGAATTTGTTTGAAACAGTTATTAAAATCCTGCCACATTTTTGATCCAAGTGTAATTGCAAGATGGTCATTTACTGAGCACTTATTATGTGTCATGCATTCTTCACCATGAACTATGAGATACTGTTATTAACATCATCCCCGATGGGGAAACTGAGGCACAGAGATGTTAAATAATTCACCCATTCACCCAGTTTGCAAGTGGTTCTAGGATTCAGATACCAGCAGTTTAGCTTAAGTCTGATATATAGCCTCTCTCTTCCCTACCACGCCCACACTCATGATCATAACATGAGTTAACTTAAATAAAAGTGAGCTTTTAGGATATATTAGTTTTCTATCGGTGCGTGACAAGTGACCACACAGTCAGTAGCTTACCGTCATACAGATTTATTATTTCTTAGTTTCCATTGAGCTGGGGTCTTGTTATGGTTTAACCAGGTCCTTTCCTCAAGGTGCCACCAGGTTCAAGTTGCCACCCGGGCTGTGATCTCAGCCAAACCCTGGGATTCTCTTCCAAGCTCGCCAGTTGTTGGCAGGATTCAGTTCCTTGTGGCCGTCAGACTAATAATACCCTACAGAGCCTAGAGACCAGCTGCCATCCTGTCCTGCAGGCCTCTCCAGAGCACGGCAGCTGCTTCTTCAGGACCATCGGAAGAGCGACTCTGCTGCTTTGAATCTCTCTGATACCTCAATACCCTCTTTTAAAGGGCTCATCTGATTAGGTTAGGCCCACCCAGAGTAGTCCCTTCTTTATAAAGATTTCTTTTATTGAAGTCTAGCTGATTTATAATGTTGTTAATTTCTACTGTAGAGCAAAGTGACTCAACTGTAGACATGTATATATATCCATGTCTATATGTTCTGATAATCCCTTTTTGATTAACTTAAAGTCACCTGATTAGCGGACTAATGTCAATCCTAACAACCCATAAGCAAAGGGAAAAGATTAGTCAGGGCATATAAACCGGGGGGCAGGAATCTGGAGGGCCAGCATAGAATTCTGCCTCCTACAAAGGGTTATATTTAAGAGGAAAATGTCAGGAAAGGGTCAGAATGGAGAGAGGGAGAATGGCAGGAAAGGAATCCCTGTGCATGGGTCTCTTTAAGCATCAGCTGGTAGAGGCAGTTTTTTCTCACCCTTGCCATTGCAAGGTGACTGCTAACCAGTTACCGTCAACGTGCCCAGATGTGCCACATGCTTGCTTGTCTTAGAAAACCTTTGCCGTCCACTGCCCCAGTTCCTTCTGCTCTGCCTCAGTTCCACCAGGAGCGGCCCCATCCTGAGTTGAATAGCCTCCCTCATTCACACCATCAGTGCTGCGTGCCCCGTGGGCGACAAACTATCCATGTCAACGTGGAGGCCCCTTCGAGGTATGATGTCATTGAGAGCTGGCTAAAGGCAGTAAGATTTCAGCTGTGATAGCATCAAGAGGAAGCTAAGAAAAAAGGAGGAGGAAGCACCGTGCTTATGTTCTTCCTGCCCGCTCAGAGGCATTCTCGGGTCTCCAACAGGCGCCTGGGCCTCAGAATGATATTCTTAGATGGTCGAATTCCTATCATAGAAGCCCTTAAATCGAACTGTTCTCTTACTCATTCTTTCGACTCCTCCCCACTACGTCTTGCACGCCCTTTCCAGTGTTTGCCAGAAAGCATTCCTGCAGGTCTGGAGGCAGGGAATAGCGTTCTGGGGCTGAGGCTGTAAGACAGCCCTCCCACGTTGTGGGACCAAATCTCTGCTAAGTGCTCTTAGGAGATAAATCCTTGCAGTCATGGATGTTTGCTCAGCCATCATGGAGTCAGGGTCTGTGGAAGAGCTGTTTGTTTGTTCTTTAAGAGAGAGGGGGTCCCCTCTGTCATTTGATAAGGCCAGAGAGGTAAAAATTAAAACCTGGGAGCGATACCGTAAGAGTGGTCAGAGCTCTTCTTTGTTCAAAAACATCCACTGCCATTGAGGCATCCTGACTGAGAGTGGAGAGCTCGAAGATGACGCAGACGCAGGTGTCATTGACTCCTGTGTCTACACCTAGAATCCAATCCAACATCATCCCTGGGGAACCTCCATAAAGAGTTCATTTCCATCCAGAGCTTCCATGACCCTATGCTCTGGAGAGAAATTTTAGCCACAGGAGAGCAGGGGAGCTTACCAATGCTCTTTATTCATTCGTTCTTTTATTCACTTAACCGATATTTATTTATATTGGAAAAAGAATTATTTATATTTTGGGACTCTAACAATTGACTAGTTTCTACCTTTATCATGGTGAATAAAACAGAAAGCAAACGCATAATTATATAATGTCATGAAACATAATATACGGAGCTTCCTTGGTGACTCAGTGGTAAAGAATCTACCTGCAATGCAGAAGACATGGGTTTGATCCTTGGGTCAGGAAGATCCCCTGAGAAAGTAATGGTAATCCACTTCAGTATTTTCGCCTGGGACATCCCATGGACAGAGGAGCCTGGAAGAATACAGCCCATAGGGTCACAAAGAGTCAGACATGACTTAGCAACTAAACAAAACAAAACAGAAAGCAAACAACCAATTACAGAATGTCATGAAATATAGTGTTATAATGCAGGGTAGCCAAAAGTTTCCTTGTGAAAATATGACAAAAGCTATGGTTCTTCAGAAAATGTCATATTTCACGTTGCCCATAATTTCCAGAAGTTCACTGACCCTCTCAGCCCCTCCATGGGGCTGCTTCCCAGCAGTGGTTCCCAGGCCCACAGCTAGTCTTGATTTAAGAGGGCTCAGAGGAGGTCTGAGAGTCTTTTTCAAAGTTCCACTGGTGACTCTGCTGCACAGGGTTCAGAGTCACTGTTTTAGAGGAACTGACTTTAATCTACATTATATCAAGGAAGAAATACATTAGTGACAAAAAGCCTGCAAAGAAAGATAAGCAAAGATATATGACACCTGCTGAGGCCTGCACTGGGAGGGGAGAGCTCCAGTGTTTGTGTTCCCGTGGTCTGTCCTGAAAAGTCTCCAGCCTGGGAAGCTACAGGTCAGAGTGCCGACATCTTTATTTGCACAGTGCTTAGGCCAACTCTTAATCTGGCACCTACCCCTGACTTTTTTTTT
>SJYA01002924.1:120144-248061 GCA_006410615.1 Neotragus moschatus
TGGAGTCAGGGTCTGTGGAAGAGCTGTTTGTTTGTTCTTTAAGAGAGAGGGGGTCCCCTCTGTCATTTGATAAGGCCAGAGAGGTAAAAATAAAAACCTGGGAGCGATACCATAAGAGTGGTCAGAGCTCTTCTTTGTTCAAAAATATCCACTGCCATTGAGGCATCCTGACTGAGAGTGGAGAGTTCGAAAATGACTCAGACGCAGGTGTCATTGACTCCTGTGTCTACACCGAGGATCCAATCCAACATCATCCCTGGGGAATCTCCATAAAGAGTTCATTTCCATCCAGAGCTTCCACGACCCTATGCTCTGGAGAGGAATTTTAGCCACAGGAGAGCAGGGGAGCTTACCAATGCTCTTTATTCATTCGTTCTTTTACTCACTTAACCGATATTTATTTATATTGGAAAAAGAATTATTTATATTTTGGGACTCTAACAATTGACTAGTTTCTACCTTTATCATGGTGAATAAAACAGAAAGCAAACACATAATTATATAATGTCATGAAACATAATATACGGAGCTTCCTTGGTGACTCAGTGGTAAAGAATCTACCTGCAATGCAGAAGACATGGGTTTGATCCTTGGGTCAGGAAGATCCCCTGAGAAAGTAATGGTAACCCACTTCAGTATTTTCGCCTGGGACATCCCATGGACAGAGGAGCCTGGAAGAATACAGCCCATAGGGTCACAAAGAGTCAGACATGACTTAGCAACTAAACAAAACAAAACAGAAAGCAAACAACCAATTACAGAATGTCATGAAATATAGTGTTATAATGCAGGGTAGCCAAAAGTTTCCTTGTGAAAATATGACAAAAGCTATGGTTCTTCAGAAAATGTCATATTTCACGTTGCCCATAATTTCCAGAAGTTCACTGACCCTCTCAGCCCCTCCATGGGGCTGCTTCCCAGCAGTGGTTCCCAGGCCCACAGCTAGTCTTGATTTAAGAGGGCTCAGAGGAGGTCTGAGAGTCTTTTTCAAAGTTCCACTGGTGACTCTGCTGCACAGGGTTCAGAGTCACTGTTTTAGAGGAACTGACTTTAATCTACATTATATCAAGGAAGAAATACATTAGTGACAAAAAGCCTGCAAAGAAAGATAAGCAAAGATATATGACACCTGCTGAGGCCTGCACTGGGAGGGGAGAGCTCCAGTGTTTGTGTTCCCGTGGTCTGTCCTGAAAAGTCTCCAGCCTGGGAAGCTACAGGTCAGAGTGCCGACATCTTTATTTGCACAGTGCTTAGGCCAACTCTTAATCTGGCACCTACCCCTGACTTTTTTTTTTCTTTTTTGGGACTTTAGTTCCCTGATCAGAGATCAAATCCGCTCTCTTTGCGGCGCAAGTCTTAATCACTGGACCACCAGGGAAAGCCCCTCCCACCAACTCTTTTTTTTTAAACCCATATCCCTTTTGGATCCAAATGAAAATTTCATCGTTCACTGAAAATTCTAAAATAAAGTCCTAGCGGAGGGTAATCCTTAAGGAAGAATTGTATTTTCATAAACCAAGACATTGTTCAGCCCTGTATCCTAAAATGTCTATTATAAAAGCATCAAGATTAAGATGACATGCTTCTGCTCAACGTTCTTTTCTGATACATACATATAGAGCGTGTCCTTCCCCGTCCCTTCTCACTCCTTTTTAGATCCTCCCACTAAATGTGATGCTTTACAGCTTACGACAAAGGTTAGGCATTTTTGTTTCCACTGTTGAGATTTCTAGGTAGGAGAATAGACAGATGGGAGAAGGAAGGGGGAAGTTTAAAGACAAGGCGTTTTGTGTAAAGACACACATGCTTGATTTCACTCCCTACTGAAATCCCATTAAAATGCTAGCAAAGAGATACTTTTTTAAGGTACAGACCTATGTGAATGGGGGAAATGGGAGAGTAGGAGGCAGCAGCAAAATTTGAAACCAGAAAAGCAGCTAGATAAGGGGGAATTTACTTAGAGAATTGAATCCTAAGCCAACAGTACAGCATGTGGAAAACCAGCTTGGTGTGTAAGATAGAATTCCCCAAAGTTCCTGGCAGTTCCGTGTACTTCTGGAAGAAGAAGCGGGGCTGAGGGCTGATAAAATTAGGAGAACTGCTGCAAGGCCTGTTTATGAAGCAGTCACACCTGCAGACTCCTTCTCCAAGTCTGCACAGTCAGGCAGTAGCCTCTTCCCCATTCTGGCAAAAGATAGAAGAGGGCACTGCCAAGGGTCTCTGACCCCAGAGAGGCAGGCACAGGCGCTGCTGGCATCCCTAGCCACCATCTTCCCTCTCGGCTCCCAGCAGTCAGGCAGCCAGACCTTCCCCCTTCAGACAGGAGCTTGGTAGAGTCTCCTCTGATGATGTGACCAGCCCCAAAGGAAAAATTTAAAGATACGAATAGGGCAGTTCTGCAAAGAAAAGGCTCAAACTCACCAAGGTGAAGGTTACTGTTGACAAGTTCACCGATAGCCCAGAGCTTCCCACAAGATAGTTTGTCCCCTGGCCCCAAATATGAACAACTCTCCGTAAAATGGGGATGACAATATCCCCGCCTCATAAGGATGAGATGAGAGTGTTGTCATCTAGGTGCCCAGTCACGTCCAGCTCTTTGGAATCCCATGGACTGCAGCCCGCTAGGTTTCCCTGTCCTACACTATCTGCCAGAGTCTGCTCAGACTCAGGCCCACCGAGTGGGTGATGCCATCCCAGTCATAGCCTCTGTCGCCCCCTTCTCCTCCTGCCCTCAGTCTTTCCCAGCATCAGGGTCTTTCCAATGAGCTGGCTCTTTGCCTCAGGTGGCCAAAGTTTTAGAGATTCAGCTTCGGCGTCAGTCCCTCCAATGAATATTCAGGGTTGATTTCCTTTAGGATTGACTAGTTTGATCTCCTTGCTGTCTAAGGGACTCTTAAGAGTGTTCTACAGCACCACAATTTGAAGGCATCGATTCTTCGATGCTCAGCCTTCTTTATGGCTCAGCTCTCACATCCATATATGACTGCATGAGATGAGATGGTACTTGTGAAATCCTTAAAGCAGTGTCTGGCACATAGTAGAGTATTATCATTATAGAGAGATATACAGACAGATAAACGAAGGATTATCAGAGCTCTAAAAAAATCATCTAATATGAACAATAGAGACATAACAAGTTAAAAGTAAAGTTACTTGGAGATTCTATCACTTAGAACAAGAACCAAAACCCACCCATCCCTAACGCATCATTTATTTAATATAGCTATAAAAAATACATTTATGTGGAAATATGTATGTAGAGATAATACAACAGGTTATATCTATTTAATATATATACACAAAGAGTTCTTGGAAATTGGAAATAGAAGGAGTTAAAATTGAGGAAATTTCCCACAAAGAAAAGTGAAAGAGATGAAAACTTGTACAGAAAAGACAATTAAATCAGTTCAGAAGTTCTGACAGTCGAGTACAGAAGTTCTAGAGAGAGAGAGAAAGGAGATAAGAAGAGAAAAAAAAAATCAAAGAAATAATTCAATAAAATTTCCCAGACCTGAGATATTTTCTGAATTAGAAAGGTCATGAGTGCCCAGATGAGCCAAGATAAAGGTACATGATGGGAAATTTTCAAACACTGGATTAAAGCAACTCTACCATTTTAAAGGAGAAGAAAAATCAGATATAAAGTAGCTAAGAATCAGGTGGTGGGGGGTTTCCCAATAGCAACACTGGAAGAAAGAAGGGAATCAACTCAAACAACCAATCAAACATTCCTCTGCGTTAACCATCCTTCTGGTAGTAAGGTTTCACAATGTGTGTGTATACTTCATATTGTATACTTTAAACTTGCACAGGGTTATAATACATCTCAATAAAGCTGGAGGGGAGACATGCAAACTAAAAGAAGAAATAAAATGAAATAACAGAAACTAAATAATTGGATAACAGGATAAAAGGTTTATTGTGAAAAATGTATTTTCCCAAACACATATTTGGAGAAACATGGGCTTATCTAGGAAATATTAGCCATGGATATTAAAATATAAAACATAAATTTGAAAGAATAGAACTCACATAGTCAAAGTTCGAAGAATTTCTTTCCTATGCACTGTTTTCTGAGAGCTGTTAGAGGATGTGCTCCACCAAAATGAGGGAGTAAACCTATAGGAAGGCAGAAGCTGCTGGAACTCTGACGTCCAACTCAGGATGGAGAAGGGAAGCCTCAGATGATGGGGAGGGGAGATGCAGGAGGAAAGACGGGCACCAGTGGCAGAAAGCAGTCAGTCAAGGCCAAAGTAGGTTGGAAGGCTCTGGGAGAGGTGCTTTGTGACAATCATTAGAGAAACAGATGTATCTGATCCTCTTGAGAGAAGACATGGATGACCTGCTGCAGAATTTGGGGCTGAATTAAGAAACTCACAGTGGCCCAAATTAAAAAAACCAATAACTCTTCTAGTGAAAACAAAAAGCAGAGAGATGTAATTAAAGGTAGTACCTGGTTCAGCTGTAGGTAGCTTTCATAACCATGGTAAAGAATAAACACTGATCTGATCCAATTACAGTGTTATTAGATTGGGAGTTTAGGGGCTGGGAGGAAAGTATGTGTGCAGTAAGGGGTGGTGACCAGGAGAGAGAGCAGATTCTTTAAGCATTTATAATAGGAAGTCATTAGATAATGCCTAAAACTGAAAAAGAAAAAAGTATAATACAGGTATAGGCTTCCCATTTGGTGAAGAATCCACCTGCAATGCAGAACACACAGGTTCCATCTTTGGGTCAGGAAGATTCCCTTGGAACAGGAAATGACAATCCACACCAGTATTCCTGCCTGGGAAATCCCATGGACAGAGGAGCCTGGCCAGCTACAGTCCACGGGGTCGCAAAGAGTCAGACATGACTAAGCAATTGAGGACACACACAGGGATATTATCTAGAGACATAAATGTAAATACCAAAACCATCTCAGTTGAGAGAATAAAACTGGTTGCTTCTGGGGAGGGAGAATTTAGGGCTGATAAGCAATGGGCTGCTTTTAGTTTTTAATAGCAGAGCTAAAAGTATTTGGTTTTATTAAAAAACATGTTGTATGTGTATGACTTCAAATAAGATGGGGAACTTAAAAAAAGTTTTACACCTGTTAATTCAGTAAGAACTATATCTCTTCTTTTCACATCTAGGTGGTGTGGAACAGCCTCGGAAACATTCAGATTGGCTTTGTTGTCGCTGTGTGGTTGTCATTTTTTTTTTTCCTTGCATATACTAAAGGCCAGACTCCTTTGTGTGACCTTCCAAGCCTAAGCAATTACAAAGGCATTAGAAACCTGGCCTTCCCAAAACCGACTTAGAACATAGTCTGGAAGAAGTGGTGGGCAAGGACTGTGGCCCTGTGGAATAGGTGGCCCCCAAATCGCCACCCTTCTTTTAAATTTCTGAGATGTTTCCAGTGCTCTGCTTCTTTCATTTTTATTTTAATTTATTATTTTTATTTGGCTTTGCCAGGTCTTAGAGCATGTGGCATCTAGTTCCCCAACCAGGAATCGAACCTGGGCCCTTTGCATTGGGAGATAAGAGTTTTAGCCACTGGACCACCAGGGAAGTCCCCAGTGCTCTGCTTCTTGTCTTATCTTTAGCCTCCAATTGATTTTTGCCCTGAAGAAAGGCATGCCCCTGGCACAAGCAAGGGTGTGCGTTCTGGCTCTTTCCCTCTCCTTGGGCTCTCAGCATGTTCATGCAGAAGGCAATAGACAAGAGACTGTCCACAGCCCTTGATGCATCTGGAAAGTTACTAACAAGTACAGCGCCTTTCCTGAATTCCTGCAGCCCTGGCCTCCCCTGTCCCTGACAGTTCAGCCTGCTGTCACATCCTTTCCCCAAAGAGTAGCTGTGAATGTGTGTGTGGGAGGAGGGTTGTGTTGGTTGTTTTGTTTTGTTTGGGTGGCTTGGGCTTATATCCTCCAAGTAGATGGCAGGTTCCCAGAGGGCAAAGGCCAACCCTGTACTTCGGGGTCCCTCGCACATAGTGCAGAGCTGGGCGTCCAGTTTAGGATCGGTGCAAACTCCCTAAAGCGATAACAACATAGGGACTTCCTAAGGGATGGGACAAGAGTGGGTGCTGACCCTCGGTTTTGTTCACTGCCGTGTCCCCAGCCCCTAGAACAGTGCCTGGCACATAGTAGGGGCTTAAAGAAATTCATAGGATTGATGTGTGAATGCACCTAAGAGCTGGAGTGGAATTTATTGGTTAGAAATACTGATTTATCTGGAGGTCCCTGGGAAAAGCTCCCCACTAAGTGACTGGAGTGAAAAGCAGGAAGAAGAATGCGGCCCCCACCTTCTCACCAAGATTCTCCAGGGCAGACTGTAAATGGTCAGACTCACTGGAGGATGGTTGAGCTAAATATTTAAAGCCTTACAAATATGCATTACCAACTATTCCTGTCAAAGAACACGTTTGCTCAAGAAATAGAGCAGAGATAGGTAGGCCCAAGGTGGATGAACAAGCGCTTTTATTGAAGCATTATTTGTAACAGAGAAAATGGGAAACGACCTAAATGCTTAACAATAAGTGAGTGATTAAAGAACATGTTTATTCAGTATTGCTTAATGAAGAAAGGAAGACAAAATTATATGTGCCTTTCTTTTGTGATAAAACATATGTGTGCGTGTATGCATGTGCGTATACACATGAATATAAATAGAAAAATATTGGACAGATGCATATGAAATGATTACTCTATGAGAAATTAGTTTGGATTTTGTCATTTGTCTCTAAGCTTGCATTGTTTTCATATTTAGGGGAAATACATTTTATTTCTTTAAATGACTATTTATATCTAAGATTTTATGAGTACGTGTGCTCAGTTGCTTCAGTTCCAACTCTTTGATACCCTATGGACTGTAGCCCGCCAGGCTCCCCTGTCCCTGGGATTTTCTGGGCAAGAATGCTGCAGTGGGTTGCCATGCCCTCCTCCAGGGGATCTTCCTGACCCAGGAACTGAACCCATGTGTCCTGAGGCTCCTGCATTGCAGGTGGATTCTTTACAGCTGAGCCAACTGGGAAGTCCATGTATACACACAGTTATGCAAAATTTCATTAAGAATTTAAATAGGTCAAAAATAAGCAAGGGTTGAACATTAGAGTAAGATTACAAATTTTGGTGTCTGTATCATTTTACCTATAACCCTTCGGTATGGATGTCTTAGGTAGCAAAGATGCTGAAGCACTTAAAGTTTGTCAGGCGAGCAGACAGTGGTGCTGGGGGCCCTCTCTCCCAGGAAAAGCTTGATGGACAGAAGAGATGTATAAAGTCTAAGGACTCAGGGTGCAGAAGCTCTTAATGGATTTAGTGGGAAGGGAGGGAAGGAACATAGCATTTTAAGGAGATTGGATGTGACAGTAATGGGTACATGAAGGTAAGGACATATGACAGGAAGATTCTGCAAATTCTGAGGGCCTTGGACCTTGATAGGAGTGCTAGCAGGGAGTTCGTACTACTTAGTATCCCAGTGTCTCTACTCTGTCCATTTTCTAGGGCTGATCCAGCAACAAAACCACCATTTGCTCAGAAATTAGATAGTGTAGAATTAGGACTTTTTCTCCCACTGATGCCAAAGTAAACCTGTTCATGAGATAATTTAGCCAATAGAGAAAGAGTCCAAAGAGGAAATAAGAATCACCTGTAATCCCCCTACATCTAGGTCTGCCAGATTTAGCAAAGAAAATGGAAATGCAATATTTGAGACATACATGCACAGAAAGTTATTCGTTGTTTATCTGTAATTCAAGTTTAACAGGGTGCCCTGTATGTTATCTGGCAACCTTACCACCAAAGCAGACCAGGATGGCTAACTTCACCCACCACCCCGGCCCTCTCCCACCCCACTTCTGACACCCCTTTAGCCTTGGAGCTCTTCCTTTATTTACCACCCTGGATTCCATGCCTTAAAACCAAACCTACTCTGTGGCAGGGCCACTGAGAGATGTGAATGAAGCGAAAAATAGGTTTATAGAAAGACAAAGACTAGACTGGGTTGTTCACAAGAAGTGCTAAACAGTGAACTTGATGAGTGCTTTGAGAATGGTCTAGATTTTAAATATTTTAAGATGCTTTTGATATGCATATATATAGTTAAGCAGAATTTCATTAAGGATTTAAATAGGCTAAAAATAACCAAGGACTGAACATTAGGGTAAGATTACCAAGAACGAAAACTCTGGGCTTTCCAATGCTGTTGCTCCTCTCAGAAGACCTTCCACATCACACCAGCCTCCTCAGGTTAGCAGCAGGGTCTCCCGTCTAGAAGGGCCGGATTTGTCCTGGGCACTGTGCCTCTGCAGACCTCCAGGAAAGCAGGCTTGCGGGGGCCTGCAAAGCTCAGTGAAGGTCCTTGCTTTCAGGCACCATCCCACAGCACTGATACCCGCCAGGTCAATTCCATCTTCCTGGGAGGAAGCCAGAGACTTGACCCAGTACACCCTCACTAGGCAGAACAGCCTCCAAACTGGGCTCAGCCTGGTACCCAATTCAGCAAACTTCAACATTACCAGCCCCAACACTGCCAAAGCCAGAGAACACAAACGGGAATGAGACCCACCCTGAGCCTGCCTTTGGTCCCCCATGCTCTGCAGCCGATCCCCCATCAGGGTTCCTGAGCCCGGGGTTCCTGCTCTTCCATCCTATTAGGAGCACCTGATTCGAAGAACTGACTCGTTGGAAAAGCCCCTGATGCTGGGAAAGACTGAGGGCAGGAGGAGAAGGGGACGACAGAGGATGAGATGGTAGGATGGTATCACTGACTCAATGGATGTGAGTTTGAATAAACTCCGGGAGTTGGCGATGGACAAGGAGGCCTGGAGTGCTGCAGTCCATGGGGTTGCAAAGAGTTGGACATGACTGAGCAACTGAACTGAACTGAACCATCTCCCCACCCTCCCTTCTGGCTCCACACATATCCTTTTCCTCAGGACGAACATCTCTGAAGCCCAGGACCTTCCCTGGGGCTCTCACAATGCCCCCTCAGGGGTCAGGGCCCTCAAATCTCTCTTTCCAAAACTTACGTCAAGAAAGGTGCTACTGAGGGCTCATGGGCTGTTCCAGGGTAGATGGGGTAGGGGTGAGGGAGTAAAGAAGAGGAAACAAATCAGGGGTGTTTTCTCCCTTCTGTCTCCTCCTAGGTGAGACAAGGCGTATTTATTTTCTTTTATCAAAGAGTTCTGGGGAATTCCAATTTCTTGTCACATTCTGCCCTATAACCTCTCTCTATTTTTTGTATCACCAGATGGTGACTGCAGCCATGAAATTAAAAGACGCTTGCTCCTTGGAAGAAAAGTTATAACCAACCTAGACAGCATATTAAAAAGCAGAGACATTACTTTACCAACAAAGGTCTGTCTAGTCCAAGCTATGGTATTTCCAATAGTCATGTATGGGTGTGAGAGCTGGACCATAAAGAAAGCTGAGCACCAAAGAATTGATGCTTTTGAACTGTGGTATTGGAGAAGACCCTTGAGAGTCCCTTGGACTGCAAGGAGATCCAACCAGCCCATCCTAAAGGAAATCAGTCCTGAATATTCATTGAAAGGACTGATGCTGAAGCTGAAACTCCAATACTTTGGCCACCTGATGTGAAGAACTGGCTTATTGGAAAAGACCCTGATGCTGGGAAAGATTGAAGGCAGGAGGAGAAGGGGATGACAGAGGATGAGATGGTTGGATGGCATCACTGACTCAGTGGACATGAGTTTGAGCAAGCTCCAGGAGTCCGTGATGGACAGGGAAGCCCTGTGTGCTGCAGTCCATGGGGTGGCAAAGAGTCAGACACAACTGAGTGACTGAACTGAGCTGAACTGAACAGGGTTTTGTGTCTCCCATACTTATATTTGAACAATGTATTTTGGTTTTCCTTTCTTTCTCTTTCTTTCTTCCGTAATGAGTGGCTGTGCTCGAGGAAAATACATTGCAGAATATCATTTCCTGTTTCCAACTTTAGAAAAGAAAGTTTAGAAAACACTACCGAAAATCAAGGTAATCAATAGGGTGAGGAAAAAACTAAACCACCCAAGGCCTTTACTAAAGCCACCTCTGTCAATTCCACATTCAAGATATTGACACATACAAACGCTTAGTAAACCTGAAGCCACTTTCCCACTGAATTAAGTGGGTTCTCACTAAAATAATTACCCGATTTCACAGGAACATGCGATTAACCCCAATCCCAAATTCAATTCTGTTAAGTATTCCAAAATGTAATCCTTTAATCCACCTTAATCTCCACCCCCACCCACTTCATTTGGCTGCTAAAATAGGAAAGTCCATCAGGGCTACAGCTCACGGGCCAGTCCTAATAGGCACTTCCTAGGGAGGTTAATTGGCAGAGAGGGAGGTTTCAAGCATCCCCAGTATTAAATTCATTTGCTCCTGACACATTCAGAGTTTAGCACCACTGACAGAAACAGAACTAAAATAAGCAAAATAGCAAACATTTTGGTAAACATAATAATTTCTTTATACAAATTATTTCTTTTATTTTTTCTTGTGTTTTAAAACCTTAAAATGATGTACCTACACTTTGTTCTTTTTTTTAAAAAAAAAAAGACTAAATTATACAAAAAAATTATAAGTAAAAAGTAACCATAGTTTTTCAATTGAACATTAAAAACAAAAACAGCCACTTTGTACAATGTGCAGGTATCGTGAGACCTCTGGTTTTCCAACTGCAAGAGACTCCCGCTGGTGACCAGACATAGGGATTGGAAATTAAGAAAGGGGGCTTTGAGCTTCATGGAGGACGCTGAGCGATGTCTGCGACATTCCTTCATCCATCTGTTGCTGTTCCCAAACAGAAATAAACATCAGGGTTTTTGAAGATGTCTGAAGGAGGAAAGGTGAGGAGAGCTGCAGCTGCTACTCAAGGTCAAACCCAAGGCGTGCCCTGATAAATACAGACTGTGAAGAGTTCTGCTCACTCAAGCCCCCCAACCCTTCCCGGTCCACTGCCCCAGCTGTGAGACCCTACCTACGAGCATCTGGACAAGACCTTTCTAGTCTTGCCTCCAAACCCTCCCCTTCTGGTTGGAGATTGGACACTGGGTATCTCACTTTTTAGTCTTCAGCTTTGCTGCACCGAATAGCGAGGATAAATATTTTATATTCCTGCATCCAGAGGGTTTATAGTAAGAGTGCACACAGGTGGCCCAGCCTTAAGCTGCCCCTTGAAAGAGAAGAGAAGGCAACAGGCATCAGAATGCAGAGGAATTTCAAGACCTACTTTTAGAGGGAGGGGATGACAGTGTTCCTTGCTATGAAATGCTACACTGGCCCCTTTTGCTGCAGGATGGAGTCCTAGACCCTTTACAATCCCATTCCCCACTGCCAGCCCAGACAAATCACCCCTGGATACCCAGGCAATATGTGAGTTTCTTATAGCTTCTCTTCCAGGACTTGCGGCTTGTACCTCCATTTAGTTCTGGAGCTTTCCTTGAGAAGTCGGCCAGCTGGTGGCAGCTGGCTACATTCCCAGGCACTAACCACAGGCTGGAGTCTGATGGCTGCTGTGTGGTCTAGATGGGGCCTCATCTCCAGTTCATGCAATCCCCAGCAGATAATGTCTGCCCTGGCATTTCCACCCAACCCAACAGATAACGTTAAAAGGTGCTCCTTTTAAAGATAGCTGTTTGAAACTTCAAGACTTTTTGCTCTTTGGTCACTGACCACCCTATCCCATGCCAGGCACATGGGCCAAAACCTACACCTGCTGAAATGAGATAGGCCTCTCACCAAGGGCCACACCAAGCCATTCACCCCTGACTCCAGCCTCAGAAGCCAGAAGAGCAATGTTCCCATTGAACAATGATGATGGTCTTCTGAAAACTCTAGCAATTTCTCTCCCCATCTCCCCTCCTGTCCTCCTTGGCCCATTCCCAGCAGAATGCAGACAGCACCTTACAGTGAATCTCCAAACTGATCTTCTATCAAATGTGCTGAAGCTGGGGACAGGCTTCATTCCCATGAGGGCCTCCTCTCCACCGTGGTGCTGCCTGATAGGAATTGAGAGCCTCCTACTTCAGCGCTGTCCCAGACCAGCTGAAGTTTTGGCCCTTTTAAGCACCCTGGTGATTGCAGCCATGAAATTAAAATATGCTTGCTCCTTGGAAGGTAAGCCATGAAAAACCTAGATAGCGTATTCAAAAGCAAGGGATATCCCTTTGCAGACAAAGGTCCAGATTGTCAAAGCTATGGTTTTTCCAATAGTCATGTAAAGATGTGAGAGTTGGACCATAAAGAAGGCTGACCGCTGAAGAATTGATGCTTTCGAATTGTGGTGTGCAGTCCAGAGTCCCTTGGACTGCAAGGAAGTCAATTAGTCAATCCTAAAGGAAATCAACCCTGAACATTCAGTGGTAGAACTGATGCTGAACTTTGTTTTGATGTGTTGGACTCATTGAAAAAGACCCTGATGCTGGGAAAGATTGAGGGCAAAAGGAGAAGGGGGCAGCAGAGGATGAGATGGTTAGATAGCATCACCAACTCAGTGGACATGAATTTGAGCAAACTCCAGGAAATAGTGAGGGACAGGGAAGCCTGGCATGCTACCGTCCATGGGATGGTAAAGAATCAGACATGACTAAGCAACTAGACAAGAACAGCAACGTTCCCCAGGTTGCCTTTTTTCNGAGATGGTTAGATAGCATCACCAGCTCAGTGGACATGAATTTGAGCAAACTCCAGGAAATAGTGAGGGACAGGGAAGCCTGGCATGCTACCATCCATGGGATGGCAAAGAGTCAGACATGACTAAGCAACTAGACAAGAACAGCAACTTTCCCCAGGTTGCCTTTTTTCTTCCTCTAGGCTGTTTCTGACTCCTCTTCTTGCTTCCCCAATTCCTACATCTACTTGAAGGCTAGAGAAGTATCATTCCAGTGACTCTAAAGATGTTCTCGAGAACACCCACTTCCCTCCTCGTGGAAGGCGGCAGCAGTGGCTGTGACTGAGAGTGGTTTACTGCCCTGGAGCCCTGACGGCTCTGCTATCAGGAGGATCCAGCACTGTAGCCTCAAGAGCGTGGTCCTCAAAGTTGAGTGTGCACACCGGGAGGGCTTGTCAAAACACAGACGCCTGGGTCCCTCCTGTAGAGCTTTTCAGTTAGGGGTTCTGGGGTGGAGCCTGAGAACCTGCGTTTCTAACAAGTTTCCAAGTCATGCTGATGCTTCTGGTCCAGGGACAACACTCTGAGATCCAGCACTCTCACCAGAGAAACTGAAGGCTGAGGGGGGTCTTCTTTAGGGACCACCAACCCTGTGAAGGAGAGGACTTCTCTACAGGAAGGCTACAGTCCTTGGCACCTGCTAGCTAAACCATGAGCAAAAACCTGGGCTCCCCTGTCTCCTATCTTTTCCCCCCAATTTCTCTATTTTGACCCCCTCTTTTTCTGTCTCTCCTCACTTTGGCTTTGTGTCTTCCTCTCTGGGCCTGTGTACATGCGTGCAAACACAATTGTGTCTCCCTCTCTGGGCCTGCGTGCATGTGTGTGCACACACACTCTTGTGTCTCCTTCCCTGGGCCTGTGTACATGTGCATGCACACACTTGTGTCTCCCTCTCTGGGCCTGTGTGCATGTGCGCACGCACACACACATGCTTCCCCAGTGATGAGTTGGCATCGGATTTGTAGAGTGAGCTGGCAGCCATCTGGAGTCGCTGGGCCGCCCTGACTGACATATGCTAAAATACAGGCGGTGGAAANTTCCCTGGGCCTGTGTACATGTGCATGCACACACTTGTGTCTCCCTCTCTGGGCCTGTGTGCATGTGCGCACGCACACACACATGCTTCCCCAGTGATGAGTTGGCATCGGATTTGTAGAGTGAGCTGGCAGCCATCTGGAGTCGCTGGGCCGCCCTGACTGACATATGCTAAAATACAGGCGGTGGAAAGACTCTGGGCAAAGAGACCAATTTGTTAATTTAATTGAGTTGCAAACAACCAGGAAGCCAACAGGGTTTGTCTGAAACCTATTAGGTGTTCTCAGATCAGCACAAGCCAGCTCTGGAGGACAGGCGGCTCTGTGGGGGCCCCAGGCCTGTTTCCCACTGTACAGCGCAGGGCAGGGTGATGCGAAAGGGGCTTGTCTCGGGTGGGATGCCCTTAGCAAGCCCGCCTCCCTGGGCTGGTGTACTATGCCCCCTTCTTGAGAGCCTGGCCCTTGGGGTGAATGAGTGCCACCTGCCTGGGAGCTCTGGACTCCTGTTCCGGAGCAGCACAGAGCTGAGGACTGACTGACTTGTAATACAAAACTGGGCTTCTTATGGTACATGTTTGCCCAGAACCAAAGCATTTCCTGGCATGAAGGATTTTCACCGCTAAAATAAAACAGTCCCAGGCAACAGAATAGTTGGGTAACCTATCTTGACCTCAGTTCAGTTCAGTTCACTCACTCAGTCATGTCCGACTCTTTGTGACCCCATGAATCGCGGCACACCAGGCCTCCTTGTCCATCATCAACGCCCGGAGTTCACTCAGACTCATGTCCATCGAGTCGGTGATGCCATTCAGCCATCTCATCCTCTGTCATNGGCCGTTCCTGCACCATCACAGCCTGGCACTCTAGGCTGCTGCCCCTGACCGCGGACGTGGGGAAGCTCTCGGCCAGGCTTAGTGCACCGGCCGCCGCCGACCTTACACAGCCAGAAATAAAATAAATTGAAAGAAAGAAAAGAAATGCATCATATTTAAGCCATTGTGAGAGTGAGTTTTGTTACAGCAACATATACCCTAAGCTGATACCCTATTGTATCCGGAGAGAAAATGATTTGTATGGCTCCTGTTTTATACATTTATGTAAAGAGTTTTGTGTTAGTTGCTCTTCCCAGCTGTCACTTCCTCTCCTGCATATAGAGAATACCTGGATCAGGTCATGCAAGGAGCAGGTATTCTGAACACATGCTGAATTAATACAAATCTGTATAACTAAGTCCAAAACACTAGAAATGTCGAGGTGAACGAGCCATGGGACTTGGAGCAGTAAAGTACTCTGCTTTAAACTGTGACTCTGTTGTCCACTGGCTGCGTCACTCTGAGTAGCTATTTACAGTCTTTGAGCCTCATCTATGTCATTTGTTAGAAAAGGGAAAACAATATCTTGAAGTTTCCAAAGTCCAGTGAGCTAGACTGATGGTAACTCAAATTCCATGTCACTGCCCTTTCCAACATTCACACATGGAGTCCCAAAGGACTCCAAAGTGTGGGGCTCCAACACTTCCTAGTCAGCCTTTGAGACAGCTAGTTTGGGCAGGACTCTGCTTACTGATTTGTGGGGAAAAACTGGCGGTGGGGAGGCCTGAATATTCTCTAGCTATTTCCATTGCTCAGTGACAATAATCCTCACCCTTTTCTGAATTTCCTCCGGGCCAGGCACTGGGCGCTGCCTCATTTATTGGCTCACAAATGAAGAAGACGCCCTTCANGTTTGGGCAGGACTCTGCTTACTGATTTGTGGGGAAAAACTGGCGGTGGGGAGGCCTGAATATTCTCTAGCTATTTCCATTGCTCAGTGACAATAATCCTCACCCTTTTCTGAATTTCCTCCGGGCCAGGCACTGGGCGCTGCCTCATTTATTGGCTCACAAATGAAGAAGACGCCCTTCGTGGTATTCACATTTTCCCAAGAATCCAAGGCTCCAAGAGGGCAAGCAACTTGCCCCAGGTCATTCTGTTGTGCAGTGTCTGATTCAGGATTTGAACTCAACATTAGTCATTTGTCACCCAGATGCATAAGTCACGTATGTGGAGGGAGACAGTGGTTCTGCAAGACCCTGGGCTGAGGAAGGCCCACAGAGAGGGAGCAGCAGGTGGAAGACACTCTGGTGGGCCAGTCTGGGGGTTCCGAGGCGGGGGTCCACCGAGCAGCTATTTTGGACCCTTCAAGCTCCCTGTCTTGTCTCCCCAGGGCTGAGCTCTCTCCACCTCCCTGCTTCCGTTTCCGGCCTCCTGGAAGACATCCTCAGCTCTTCTGTCTTCCCCTTCTCCTCTTGGCCGCCCCTCTCCCTCTGGCCCCTGCTCAGCACCCTGGTGTGTGTGTTGGGGCCTGTGGCCTGGACAAGGGCGGGCGGATGGCTGTGGCATTCCAACTGGGCTGAGAACAGGCCACACCTGGAGAACAGGCAGCAATGGGAGGTTGGTCTGGGTCACTTGGGGGCCTGGTTGGCAGGTCATAAAAGCTGGAAATGCCTACCGCAGTCATGCACCAGGGCCTTGAGGGCTGGATCCTGCAGGGTACCTCGGTGGCTGAAACATCCTGCCACTGCCCTTTTGAGGTGACGAGAAGGCAGGCCCAGGCTGGGGAGACACCACTTCTTGCCCTAACCTTTCCTTCCCTTCACTGTGGAGCCTGCCCTGGCCCCCTGGGAGGGAGAACATCACCCCATCTTCTTGCAGGGCGCCTCTGCCTCCCCAAGGCTCTACCTGCAGCCCCAAGGCCCAGCCCTATGCAGACCAACTTCCGGGGTCGTGTCCAAGTAGCTGTTCCCAACGTACAGGCGGGTATGGAAGAGTTGGGTGGGGAAAGCCGTAAATCAAGTAATTACCCTCGATATAGGAAGCTGCCTGCCTTGGAGGACTGGAAGAGTCTAGAACGGATATCGCTCATTGGAAGGGCTGGCACTCCTCCCCGGTGGCTCATTTTCTGGCTGTAAAGTGACTGTGTTGGCCCAGGACCGAGGGTCTTCATCCGGGGAGGAAGGCAGCACTCTCCGAGGTTAGGGTTGGGTCGGGTGAGCACACCAGTTCCAGGCTAATGCCTGGATGCCGAGCCGGGTTCCCACCTAACAACCTCTGTGTGCTTCGGTCGCCAGGAAGTGACACAGAGGCCCCTGGAATAGTGCCCAGAGGCCCATGGAACCTAAACTCTGAGGTTCAGGGGCCCAGCCCCAGGGCAGCGAGGCCACCAGCCTGGTTCTCAGAAATGCTGGTGAGAACAGAGTGACTGACCCAGTCCTGGGCAAGAGGAGGAATGCAACAGAGGCCGCCCACTTCTCTCTTCCCATTAGAGCTTCCGGGCGGGGCAGGAGGGAGGGTCCAGCAAGAGGTGGCTGGGTCCAGCCAGAAGGACCCAGCACCTTGTGTTCGCATCACAAGGGGATCTTGCTTAGCCCAGTCTTGGCTCTGGAAAGAATTTCTGCCCTGCAGCTGTAGTCAGCCCAACTGAGTCTGAAAGAGTAGAAACTAAAGTCATAGAGCAATTAAAGTGATGCGAAAGTTGCTGTCATGTCTGACCCTTTGGGACCCCATGGACTGTAGCCCGCCAGGCTCCTCTGTCCATGGGATTAGTTAGGCCAGAATACTGGAGTGGGTAGCCGTTCCCTTCTCTGGGGGATCTTCCCAAAGCAGGGATCGGACTTAGGTCTGCCGCATTGCAGGTGGTTTCTTTCTTTTTTTTAATTTTTATTTTTACTTTATTTTGCTTTACAATACTATATTGGTTTTGTCATACATTGACATGAATCCGCCAGGGGTGTACAGGAGTTCTCAATCCTGAACCACCCTCCCTCAGGTGGTTTCTTTTACTGTCTGAGCCACCAGGCAGTTAAAAAGCTGTGCAAAATCACCAGCTTGCTGACCAACATTTCAAAAAAATTCAAGAGAGCAGGTGATAATATTGCAAAGTTTTAGCGTCTGTGTGAACCTACCGAGACAAGCACAGGCTCCCAGGCCAGTCACAGTAAGACCCTCCAACCTCCCCCTTTGTTATTTGGCTCAAAGATAGACCAGACTAACAGTAGGCAATTTATATGCATGGAGCACTTCTGGGTTTATAAACGTGCTCATGAGTGTTTAACTTTCATGGCTTGTTTCAGCCCACCTCACAGACCTCTGATAGTGGGGTGTCAGGAGTGATCACTCTCATTCCACTGTGCCCAGGATTACCCTCTTTTTAGGTGGATAAACAGATTCAGGGGTCACCCAGCTGTGAGCTTCAGATCTGGCTTTGCCACCCAGCTCTTTTGAGGCCAAGCTGAGGTCTTTTCCACTCACTTCATCTGCTCCGTTAAGCCGTGATGCCAAAATACATAACACAAGTCTAAAACAATCTGTGGCCTGGGAGCCAAATCTAGTTCCCTGCTTGTTCTTGTAAATAAAGTTTTATTGGAACACCTCTGAACCTACGCATTACGTATTATCTGTGGCTTCTTTCACTCCAACAGCTGAAAGATTGTGGCAGAGGATGTACCGGCCAGCAAAGCCTGAAATATTTATAACTTGGCCCTTTATTAAAAAAAAAGTTTGCCTTGGTCTAGGATGTGTGAATCAAGATGGATTTCCCCAGAAAGAAAGTCATCAGGGAAGTTACTTCTTAACCAAGGCCTGGTGTCTGAGTCCACAGGAGGCTGCAAAGCACCACAAGCACTGTACTTAATTAACAGAGAATGACTCCACGCTTGTCCTCCATCCAAAGCTCTGAAGCCGTGGGTGGTAATTGTGGAGGAAACCACCACCGGGGAAGAGGGCTGTGTTTGAGGCTAGAAGCTGGGGAGTAGGGGAGGGGGCAGGTTTGAAGGGAAACTGACCTAGGCTCGAGGTGAATACAGACTCCTCCATTCCAGCTCGGGAAGGAAGCCAGGGACTGGATGGGATGGTATAAAACGCACACAGCGAGTACTCCATTAGCATACGCGGTGGAAATGCTGCCCACAGGCCACCCTGTGAGCAGTAACCTGGGCCGAGGGGCAGGGCTGGGGAAGATGGCACCCCCCAACCCTCCTGGGTTGAAGGCTGTGAAAAGGAATGAGTTAATATCCTTTCCAGTTGATTGCTGGGGCCCAGTTCACAGTGTGTGAGTGTGTGTGTGTGTGTGTGTGTGTGTGTGTGTGTGTGTGTGTGTCCGTCCCCTGGGATCTAGGAGGTTCTCTGGATCCTCTGCCTTGGACGGTGGAAGGGGATCTGCTGCGGCTCCCACTGGGATGTGGGTCATGGAACANATCCAACCAGTCCATTCTGAAGGAGATCACTCCTGGGTGTTCTTTGGAAGGAATGATGCTAAAGCTGAACCAGTACTCGTGACCAGTACTTTTGGTCACCTCATGTGAAGAGTTGACTCACTGGAAAAGACTCTGATGCTGGGAAGAAACGGGGGCAGGAGGAGAAGGGGACGACAGAGGATGAGATGGCTGGATGGCATCTCGGACTCGACGAACATGAGTCTGAGTGAACCCCGGGAGGTGGTGATGGACAGGGAGGCCTGGCGTGCTGCATTTCATGGGGTCATAAAGAGTCGGACACGACTGAGTGACTGAACTAAACTGAATTGAGTATGCGCTCAGTACACATCTGAGTGTGAAATATGTTAGGACTGGTGCATTCATGATCATACCTATTTTTTTTTAATTAATAAGGTTTATTTTTTTTTTTAACAGCTTCCTTGTTAGCTCAGACGATAAAGAATCTGCCTGCAATGAAGAAGACCCAAGTTTAATCCCTGGGTTGGGAAGATTCCTTGGAGAAGAGCTTGGCAACCCACTCCAGTATTCTTGCCTGGAGAGTCCCATGGACAGGGGAGACTGGCGGGCTATAGTCCAGTTGCAAAGAGTTGGATACCACTGAGCGATTAACACTACTAATTTTTACAACAGTTTTAGTTCACAGTAAAATTGAGCAGAAAGTNGTTTGATCCCTGGGTTGGGAAGATTCCTTGGAGAAGAGCTTGGCAACCCACTCCAGTATTCTTGCCTGGAGAGTCCCATGGACAGGGGAGACTGGCGGGCTATAGTCCAGTTGCAAAGAGTTGGATACCACTGAGCGATTAACACTACTAATTTTTACAACAGTTTTAGTTCACAGTAAAATTGAGCAGAAAGTGCAGAGGCTTCCCATATACCTCAAGGCCCCCATACCGGCTCAGCATCCCCACTTTTGTCACCCAACAGCAGAGTGGTTTACCAGTCAATGTAGATGAACCTATACCTATAGGTCATCATAATCCAAAGTCCATAGTTAACACCAGGCATCACTTTCGGATTGTACCTCCTCTAGGATTGGACAAGTGCATAGTGACATGTCTCCACAGTATCATGCAGAGAAGATGAACTGCCCTAAAAACCCACTAAGTTCTGCCTATTCCTCCTCTTCCCCCCGCCCTGCCCCCACCCCTGGGAACCACTCATCTTTTAGTATCTCTAGTTTCCCCCAATCATATCTACTTCACAAGAGACAGGAACTCTTCCTGTTTTATCTTTGAAGAAACTGAGGCTCAGAGATGTTACCAGAGCCTACTGGCTTCCTGATAGGAAGAGCCAATAAATTCCCAGGCTGTCTGTGTCCCTGGTCCCGGATACACTCCCGAACGATAAAGCCAGTTATGTCTTGACAGCGGAGCCTGAGGAAGCCCACCACCACAGCGAGACTCATCCCAGCCAGGAAACAGCTTTCCTTCCAGGGGACCCACTACACACACCCTCAGGGGACTCCACTGTCCTACCTGGATGCTTCCGTAGCAGGAGATGGAGAATTCAGGTGCACACGGCACAGCTTGGCAGGGTGGTTGGCAGATCTACCCCTGGCATTGGTGAGCAAGCACAGAGTATAAATGGAGGCCCCTGGCCTGTGGTCAACTCCCTCCTTTCCCCACCTCCCTGTGAGAGATGTCCTTGTATGGATAACCAGCCTGCTGTAACAGCTCCATCCCCAGAAGGCTGGTGGGACCAGGCAGGAAGGGGAAACTACAGAGGCCCTGGAAGTGGGTTCTGGGCCCTTTATTAGGACCGCAGGTACCCAGAGCATGCTCCAGGTGGGCACATCCCCTTGACTATGTTGTAAGGTTACCATATTCATCAGATTAAAATATAAAGTACTTAGGTGAGTTTGAATTTCAGAAAAACAATGACAATTTTTTACTATGGTATGTTCCCAACGCATGGAACCGAGGTGGCCCTAGTGGCAAAGAACCTGCCTGCCAAAGGAGGAGACATAAGAAACATGAGTTTGATCCCTGGGTTGGGAAGATCCCCTGGAGAAGGAAATGTCAACCGCTCCAGCATTCTTCCCTGGAAAATCCCAGGGACAGAGGAGCCTGCGGAGCTACAGTCTATAGGGTTGCAAAGAGTCAGACACGACTGAAGCGACTGAACACACAAGTGCACACACACACATGCATGTTCCCAACACACACTTAAAAATTAGTTTACCTAAAATTCAAATTTAATTGGGTGTCCTGACCAATGAACGTGACACTGACCCTACCTGATGGACTCCTGACTCATGGAGAGAGGTGCAGCAAGAGACAGGCCAGCGTGGGACCCTCTGAATCGTGGGGCTCTGGGCAGGGGCTTGGTCATCTGAGCTAAGGCTGTACTGGCTGAAGGGTCCCAGGTACTGGGGATGCTGGGGACAAGGTCATTGCTGGGGCTAGTTCTGCCCAGTAGGAAGCCAGTGTGGCTTGACTATAAAATTTACCATTAAGGCCTAAGGAATGTGTGTGTCAGATGGAGCTTGGGGAAGGGGTAGATGATGAGGGGAGGTGGCCTGGGGACAGAGAAATGAGCTCCCTGCCATGACCACCTCCCTGTCCCTCCAAGAGGGTGGGAGAAGGGCAGAGCGAGGAAAGTTCCAGGGAGAGTTAGGGAGGACTCTGACGGACCCCTGACCTGAGGCCGTGTGGCCTGCTTTCCCAGCTGAAATGTCCCTTTCACTGCAGTTAGTACCCAGGGCCAGGTTGTGATGGAAATCAGGCAGCACTTGAGGGAAATTGGGCGGACAGCCCATGAGCAGGGCGGAGGGGAGTCTTCCTGCTGGCTTGGTGTCGGGGCCCATGACCTGGGCCTGGGTCCACCCTCTGTGTGGTCTCTCAGGGTGGCAAGAGGCTCAGTCATCAGAGGAGATGTTGGGTGTGGTAGAGAAGCCGAGGCAAATAAATGTTCCAGAACGATTTCTGACAATCTTTGTGAAGGGCTGACCACACCATTTGAGAAGCAGAGTTCAGGCCCCTAGTGGCTTGGAAAGGGGCGTCCTGGAAGAGAGAAGCTGTTATCCTCAGGGCGGCATCCCGGACAAGGCTTGTCAGGCAGGCGTTCTCTTAGCCCCCTCCCCAGCTGGCCACCACCACATCCTCAGTCTCTCCTCTGCCTCAGCTTCCTCGCCTCATGAGTGGAGGTAACCTCGTGGGTTTATTGGAAGCTTAAAGGAAATCACACATAAAAGCACTTTAAAGCAAAGAAGTGCTTTGCACGTCCAAGTTGGCATTTTTACTAATTTGGGGTGTATAGAGCCCTTCCTTGGGGCCAGGCCTTGTGTCAGTCTGAGAAGCAACTGGACGGTTCTCAAGGAGCCTAGCTCTGGTGGGGAAGGCATGGGACCAGGTAAAATAAGTGTGGACAGGGTACCCCACAGGGATCTGAGGAAGGGGTGGTCCCTGTTCCTGGGAGGTCAGGAATGGCTTATGAAGGAGGTGGTGCTGGACTGAGTCCTCACTGTGAGGCGACATTGCCAGATGGAGCAGGGGGAGAGAAGGGCATCACAGCCCAGCGGGCAGAAGTGGAACCAGAGAGGCTGAGAGAGCCTGGGCAGGAGCTGCCAGAGGAGAGAAGAGTCCCTAGATCCCCCAGGCCAAAGGGGTGGAAGCAGGAAAAGTGACCTCACCAGTGTGCAGTCCAGAAAGATGCCTCAGGTGTCCACAAAGTCAAGATCCAGATATGCACAGTGGGTAGGAGGCAGGGTGACTGCAGCTAGAAATTAAAAGACGCTCACTCCTGGGAAGAAAAGTTATGACCAACCTAAACAGCATATTAACAAGCAGAGACATCACTTTGCTGACAAAGGCCCGTCTAGTCAAGGCTGTGGTTTTTCCAGTGGTCATGTATGGATGTGAGAGTCGGACTATAAAGAAAGTTGAGTGCCGAAGAATTGATGCTTTTGAACTGTGGTGTTGGAGAAGACTCTTGAGAGTCCCTTGGACTGCCAGGAGATCCAACCAGTCCATCCTAAAAGAAATCAGTCCTGAATATTCATTGGAAGGACTGATGCTGAAGCTGAAACTCCAATACTTTGGCCACCTGATGTGAAGAACTGACTCATTAGAAAAGACCCTGATGCTGGGAAAGATTGAAGGCGGGAAGAGAAGGGGATGACAGAGGATGAGATGGTTGGATGGCATCACCGACTCAATGGTCATGAGTTTGAGTAAATTCTGGGAGTTGATGATGGACAGGGAGGCCTGGTGTGCTGCAGTCCATGGGGTGGCAAAGAGTTGGACATGACTGAGAAACTGAACTGAACTGAACAGAAGAGGCAGGGAGACTAGAGGGTGGTTGTTCTATGGTCCAGGCGAAGAAACAGAGAGCCTTGGAGGAGGCAACAGCAGTGTGCAGGCATGAGAAAGGGGAGGCCCCTGCAACACTGGAGTTGGAATTGCCTTTGGACATCCCTCGTGTCTGTGCCCTCCAGAGCCCCTTCCCGTCTGTCGGAGCTCACCTCTGACAGTCTGCCCAGAGAAGTTGTCCCTCCTCTGGGTACGAGCACCACTGACTTTGGGGTCTACTGAAGAGCTTTTGCTTGCTTATTTTCAATTGTTTTCAAATCTCACTTGGTTTTTTGCCACCAAAATATTTTCGAGACCAGAACTTGTCTTCATTGTCGTCATCCACTTCTTGTCCTGCCTCCTCTCTCTCCCCCCTCTCCTTCTCCTCCTTCGTCTGCTGTTGCTGTATTTATCACAGTCTTATCTATCCATGCTGCCATTGCGTTCTTTCCAGTTCCCGTCAACTATGAAGAATGTTGTCTGTGAATGTCCATGCACTTTGGTGAACACGTGGATGCCTTATGCTGGGCGCTCAGCTGGGAATGGACATGCTGGGTCACAAGGTTTGCACGCCTTTGGTTTTAGTTGTTATTACCAGTTTTCTAAAGTGATTGGGCCAACTTACATTCCCATCCGCAGTATTTTAGTGTGGTTGCTCCATACCCTCATCAGCACATGAGGTCGTCAGTTTAAAAATCTTTAGCTATTCTGGTATTTGTATAGTGGTATTTCAGTGTAGCTTTATTTTGTGTTACTCTAGTGGCTCAAGAGGTTGAGCATCTTTTCCCCATATTTTGGGCCATTGTGATACTGTCTCTTGTAAGGGTACCTGTTTATTTTTCTGAGTTGTCTGTCCTTTTTGTATTCTGGATATAAGCCCTCTGTTTTATTGCTTCTTCTTTAAAGGTATGTCTTTCTCCCCACCCTGGATTGTTTTTAAGATTTATCTTTGTGTTTGGTTTTCAGCATGTATACTTACCCTTCATGGGTTACCCCAAGCTCTTTGAATCTGTAGCTTAACTTCTTTAACCAATTTTGTGTAATTCTCAATAATTCTCTCTTAAAATTGATGTGACTTAGATATATGTTGGATTTGTTGCATATATACCATTTGTCTTTTCAATGTTTTCTACCCGTTTGATTCTGAACTCCAACCGGACATTTACTTCTATCTTCCAGTTCACTAACCTTCTTTTCAACCAAGCGTAATATGCCATTAAACCTTTTCATCACACACATTCTTAATTTCATATATTATAGTTTTAGTTACAGATTTAACAATCAAGCCTTTTTTCTAATTTTTGCCAAAATTATCTATCTTGTTATTTAGTTCTATGGGCATATTGATATGCTTACTTTATAGTTTTTTTCTAGTTATTCCCAAATCTGGATATTTTGTGAGTTTATTTTTATTGTCTGTTCTCCCACCCCCCAACTCTTCAGATTTTGCCTTCTTGCAAGTCTTGTTCAATGTCTTGCAAGTCTTGTTTAAACATCTTATATGAAATAGCAGACGTGAGTTTGAGATTCTGAACAATATTTTCCTCCAAAGAGAATTCGCTTTTACTTCTTTTAGATGTTAGGCTAAGAGTAATTCATCCTAATCCCTTTAGGGATTCAGTATTACTTTAGTCATTGTGAATGCTGGTCTGTTTTTCATTTATTCAACCCCTGAGTTGTAGCTTTTAGAGATTTCAACCAAAATCTGAAGTTTTTACCAAGACCCTTCCTCTTAAGTGGCTTCTAAACTCCCTCACATGGACATCACCAGATGATCAACGCTGAAATCAGATTGATTATGTTCTTTGCAGCCAAAGATGGAGACATTGTATATAGTCAGGGAAAATAAGATTGGGGCTGACTGTGGCTCAGATCATGAGCTCCTTACTGCAAAATTCAGGCTTAAATTGAAGAAAGTAGGGAAAACCACTAGGTCACTCAGGTATGACCTAAATCAAATCCTTCATGATTATATAGTAGTAGTGATAAATAGATTCAAGGGATTAGATAGGCAGATAGAGGGCCTGAAGAACCATGGATGGAGGTTCGAAACATTGTACGGGAGGCAGTGACCAAAACCATTCCAAAGATAATGAAATGCCAGAAGGCAAAGTAGTTGTCTGAGGTGGCTTTGCAAATAGCTGAGGAAAGAAAAGGAAAGCTATATCCAACTGAATCAGAGTCCCAGAGAAAAGGAAAGAGCGATAAGAAAGTCTTCTTAAATGAATAATGCAAAGAAATAGAGAAAAACAACAGAATGGGAAAGACTAGAGATCTTTTCAAGAAAATTGGAGCTATCACGGGAGCATTTCATGCAAAGGGGCATGATAAAGGACAGAAGCAGTAAGGACCTAACCGAAGCAGAAGAGATTAAGAAGAATATGCAATAATATTCAGAAGAACTATACAGGAAAGGTCTTAATGACTCAGGTAACCACAACCACAGGAAGATCTCCTGGAGAAGGGCATGGCTACCCACTCCAATATTCTTGCCTGGAGAAGTGAAAGAGGAGAGTGAAAAAGCTGGATAAAACTCAACATTCACCTAGAGCTGGCCATCCTGGAGTGTGAAGATGAGTGAGCCTTAGGAAGCATTACTGCAAACAAAGCTAGTAGAAGTGATGGAATTCCAGGTGATCTACTTAAAATCCTAAAAGATGATACTGTTAACATGTCAACAAATTTGGAAAACTCAGCAGTGGCCATAGGACTGGAAAAAGTCAGATTTCACTCCAGTGTCAAAAAAGGGCAATGCCAAAGAATGTTCCAACTACCATGCTCTTGTGTTCATAAGATTATGCTCAAAATCCTTCAAGCTAAGCTTTAGCAGAACATGAACTGAGAACTTCAAGATGTACAAGATGGGTGTTGAAGAGGCAGAGGAACCAGAGATCAAATTGCCAACATTCATTGGATCATGGAGAAAGCAAGGGAGTTCCAGAAAAACATCTACTACTGCATTGACTATGCTAAAGCCTTTAACTATGTGGATCACAACAAACTGAGGTAAATTCTTCAAGAGATGGGAATACTAGACAACCGTCCTTGTCTCTTGAGAAAGCGGGATACGGGTCAAGAAGCAACAGAGCCAGACATGGAACAACTGGCTGGTTCAAAATTCAAAAAGGAGTTCGACAAGAATGTCTATTGTCACACTGCTTATTTAACTTATATGCAGAGCACATCATGAGAAATGCTGGGCTGGATGAGTCACAAGCTAGAATCGAGATTTCTGGGAGAAATATCAACAACCTCAGATATGCAGATGATAGACCACTCTAATGGCAGAAAGTGAAGAGGAAGTAAAGAGCCTCTTGAGGGTTAGCTTTGTTGGGGGCTCACATGTTAAAGAATCTGTCTGCAATGCAAGATATGATCCTTGGGTCAGGAAGATCCCCTGGAAAAGGGAATGGCTACTCACTCCAGTATTCCGGACAATTCCATGAGAGTGAAAGAAGAGAGTGAAAAAGCTGGCTTAAAGTTCAAAATTCAAAAAATTAAGATCATGCCATCTGGTCCCATCACTTCATGGCAAATAGATGGGAGAAAAGTACAAGCAGTGACAGATTTTATTTTCTTGGGCTCCAAAATCACTCTGGACAGTGACTGCCACCACGAAATTAAAAGATGCTTGCTCCTTGGAAGAAAAGCTATGACAAACCTAGACAGCATATTCGAAAGCAGAGACATCACTTTGCCAATGAAGATCCATATAATCAAAGCTATGGTTTTCCCAGTAGTCACATATGGAGGTGAGAGCTGAACCATAAAGAAGGCTGAGTGCTGAAGAACTGATGCTTTTGAACTGGTGCTGGAGAAGTCTCTGGAGAGTCCCTTGGACTGCAAGGAGATCAGACCAGTCAATAAAGGAGATAAACTCTGATTATTCATTGCAGGAGGCTGATGCTGAAGCTTCAACACTTTGGTCACTTGGTGCAAAGAGCCGACTCATTGGAAAAGACCACGATGCTAAGAAAGATCGAAGGCAAAAGAAAAGGTGAGTGGCAGAGGATGAGATGGTTAGATAGCATCAGTGACTCAATGGACATGAATTTGAGCAAACTCTGGGAATTAATGAAGGACAGCAGAGCCTGGTTTGCTGTAGTTCATGGGGCTGACATAACTTAGCTACTGAAAAACAACAGTAACAATCCTCCCCAAATTCTTTCTGCCTCTGTTGCTTTCTGATACCTTCAAGCAATTTTACTTTTAAAAAAATGTTTTTCCAGATCATCTAAGTGATCTCAGCGGATATGTTGGTCCAAGATATCATAGTTGACCTTTAGTGAAAGTGGAATCTTTAGCTCCATTATATATGAGTGATCCTAAATAGATCAAAAGCTGGGGACATACAAAGGCAAAACTTCCATGACTTTCTTTGTTTTACTGATTTATTTATTTTTGTCTGTGCTGGGTCTTCATTCCTACACTTGGGCTTTCTCTAGCTATGGGGAACCCAGGCTATTGTTCCTTGTGGTGGGTGGGCTTCTCATTGCAGTGGATTCTCTTATTGGGGAACACAAACTCTAGGCACTTGGGCTCAGTAGTTGTGGCTTAAGGGCTTGGTTGCTCCATGACATATGGGATCTTCCTGGACCAGGGATGAAACCGGTGTCCTCTACAATGGCAGAGAGGTTCTTAACCACTGAACCACCAGGAAAATCCCCCATGAAATTCTAAGTAAGGAAAGATCCAAGCTGAATTTATGCTGGAAAGTAAGTTATGAATTTTTCTTTTCTGAGCTGTCGAAATGCACATATTATCTCAGCAAGCTGACTGGTTGTTTCTGTTTCCCTTCACTCGAAGATGACTGGGTTATATTGCTCTTCCTTAACTCTGTCCCTGGCCCCTGCCGCCACACCCACTCTTTTTGCTTGATCTTTCTCTTCTGGACTAACCCCCAGGTGGTCTGGAAGGGCATGAGATTGCCCTGGCGGGGCGGTATCTTCACCTTCCAGTTGCTACGAAGACTGGTCTGAGAGTATCACAGAGATCCTCAGAAAACCATGGCTGGGGGTTGATTTTTTAAAAATTCATAATACAGATTTTCCAATCAATAATGTGATAAAAAAAATACTAAAGGAAATTAGTTCTGAATATTCATTGGAAGGACTGATGCTGAAGCTGAAGCTCTGATACTTTGGCCACCTGACGCGAAGAACTGACTCATTGCTTGATGATGGGAAAGACTGAAGGCGGGAGGAGAAGGGGACGACAGAGGATGAGATGGTTGAATGGCATCACTGACTCAATGGACAAGAATTTGAGCTAGCTCTGGGAGATGGTGAGGGACAGGGAAGACTGGCGTGCTGTGGTTCATGGGGTCGCAAAGAACTGGACACAACTGGGCAACTGAACTGAATTGAATGTAATAAAGATCTGTGTATTTTATACAGAGCAACATGTGTGGCTTGTGAGTGTACTTTTCCTCGCTAAGAATTCTGTTTATGCACTCGAGGAAAGATGCATGCCCACCTCCCTGCCCCCTGATTGTCCCGCTGCATTTCTAGGAGCACTGTCTCACCCTGAGGGCTTCTGGAAAGTTGGTCTCCCTTCATAAATCAACATACAGCATTGACTCTGGTCATGGAAACTGATCTGCAGACAAAACTTGGAAGGAGATATGTATGTCTGCTCAGGCTCCCTCAGGTGTCACTGCAAAGGCACTTTTCATCACACTCCATCCCACTCCAATTTCCCCTGTCCCATCTCTAGCAGAGCAAAGAGTCTGGGGGTAAAGACAGAGGATGGTCTCCCCAGAGAAAACCAGTTGTCTGGTGTCCTGACATTCCTGGCCAGATTCTGTTCTGTACACAGATGTCAACTGGCACATCTCCAGACAGGCAACCTATCCAACATAGAGAATAAGTAAAAAATGGAGTGTGGCCAGAGAGAAAGCCCAAGAACTTGTTCTGTGTTTTCCATTAAGGCAATACTCATGAAAAAGAAAGCTTTTTGCAGAGATACAGCACATATGCTGCTCGAAGCCGTGATAATGATAACACAGGCACGCGAGAGTTTGTGTATTTGTGCCTGCATGTCTCTCTGCAGAAAGACTAGTTGGCAAACTTTCTCGTGCAGCAAAGACAAGAGTGGAAGCAATGCTGCGTGTTGCTTGGAAATCTGACTTGAGGGGCATCCCCAGTGGGTTATTTTGGTTCCAGAGCGGAGTCATCCTCAGTAATATTTATTTCACACAACCTTGGATTATATACGTCTTGCATACTAGACAACTTCAAACCTGGAAAGAGATGGGGATGGCCTTGGATTGGGAAATTAGCCCTTTTCCAAATGCTTCTAGGAACAGAAACAAGGAACCTTGCAGTTCATCTCACCTACTCCCTCATTTTCCTAAAACAAAGATTTAGAGAGTTGAGGTAACTTTTTCAAGGTTGCACAGAGAATCAGTTGGCCGAAGAAAGCTTGAAAATCAGTCTCCTAATTTCTAGTAACCCCATCAGGCCATCCTTGCATGCGTGGGTGCTCAGCAGGCCATCCTGAGCAGTGGTAAAATAGGACTGAAGATGATAAATGATTAAGGAAACTTTCCAAAATAAGTGACTTTGGAATATGAAACTCTAACTCCATGGTTAGACCTGCTATTGAAATCAGAAGCCGCAATGATGTTTCTTTCTCATATGAATGGATGAGAGCAACAGAGTGTGTGACTCTTGCTCTGAGACCAAGCACATGGCTGCCTGGGACCTCTGACACTCAGTGACCCTATATTCAGTCACTCTTCCAGGGAGGGAGACGCCTCGAGGACCAGGAACACCCCTTTTGTTGGAGGCCCTGTGCTGTAGCCTGGCTACAAGGTGCTCCTGCCTGGGAATTTGCATCTGGGAAGAGAGATGCCCAGATGAGCCAACATTCATGGAGTGGCAGCTTCTCCGACTGCTGGCGGTGGTGCTGCTAATGGCCTGCCTCTGGTTCCTCCCCATTTTGGGGGATTGTCTTCCCAACATCCTGTCAGTCCTCTGAGCTGCAATATCCTTTAAATAAATCCCCTTTCTGCTTCATTGTCAGCGATGCGCTGGAAAGAGCCTTTCTGCTTCATTGTCAGTCTCCCCTGGCTTGTCTGCAAGCGCTCTGAGTGACACGCTGGAAAGAGGATGAATAGCCTGCACAAGCCCTTGCATGTAGTACTTCTGTTGGTGCTGTTTCGTATGTCTCCCTATAAAGATTAGACAGGCACTTGTCTTTGATGTTCAAATAAAATAAAGCGTGGGAGGCTATAATTAAATTTCACCAGGGCCTTCAGGAAAGGAACTTTAAAGGTTAGAACGTCTCAGTGTCCAGTTGGTCAACAAATAGGGCCTGCGGAAACGTGCAGAAACTTTCTGTTGTCTGCCCCATTCATGGAGTTCCCCAGTGCTGGGACTCAGGACTGCTCATACAGTTGAAAAGACCCAGCTTCAGACAGAAGAATATTGAGTGCAACTCCAAGTGGCATGGGGGAGGGGTGTAAGCTGTCCTCCCCCATGGAATTTCCATCTGGATTCAGGCTGGTTTGTCGGGTNCATGGAGTTTCCCAGTGCTGGGACTCAGGACTGCTCATACAGTTGAAAAGACCCAGCTTCAGACAGAAGAATATTGAGTGCAACTCCAAGTGGCATGGGGGAGGGGTGTAAGCTGTCCTCCCCCATGGAATTTCCATCTGGATTCAGGCTGGTTTGTCGGGTGCCAGGTGGCGTTAGGAGTAAAGAACTCTCCTGCCAATGCAGGAGACAATCGAGACATGGGTTTGATTCCTGGGTTGGGAAGATCCCCTGGAAGAGGGCATGGCAACCCTCTCCAGTATTCTTGCCTGGAAAATCCCATGGACAGAGGAGCCTGGTAGGCTACATTCAGTCCATAGGGTTACACAGAATGAGACAGAAGAGAAGTGACTTAGCATGCATGCATGCATAGGTGTTATAGGAAGTCAGCCAGAGGAGCCTCGTCTCCATCAGGGGACAATGTCTGGTTGGAGATTCCAGCTGGGGAGAGAACAGAACCCCACTCCTAGGTTCACTTGCGTTGAGACCTTGCCCTTCTCCTGGGTCCCTCCTCTCTGCTGCCCCCTAGAGGAGCCAGAAACAGTAGCGAGTGGGCAAGAGGACATAGTCAAGGAGTGGAGACATTAGGGCCTAAATAGGGGTTCTCTCCACCCCAACACTTATGCTGAAACCCTAGTCACGTATGATGGCAATAGGAGGTGCAGCCTTTGGGAGGAGGTTAGGGTCAGATGAGGTCAGGAGAGTGGAAGCCCCACGAACGGGATTAGTGCTCTTAGAAAAGTCATTGTGAGCTTGCTTCCTCTCTGCTTGCTGTTATGTGAGGATGCAGCAGGAAGACAGCTGTCTGCAACCCAGAAGAGAGCCTCCACCAGAACCCCGCCTTCCCAGCGCCCTGATCGTGGACTTCCAGCCTCCGGAACTGTGGGAAACACACTCTTCTCTTGTTTATGAGCCCCTCATCTGCGGTGTTTCGTTACAGCTGCCTAAATAGGCTAAGGGAGCCCCTGTCCAGTCCCCACTGCAGGAGCCTGAGCCTGTTTCAGGCCTGAATTCTGTGGAGGAATGTAGGAGAGCTGCAGTGATAGGGGGACATGGAGGCGTTGATGCGGGGTTGGGCTGGACTGTTTAGACAACTGAAAGTGAGACTTTTCTTATACCCAACTGTAACCAGAAAACATATGGAACCTTCCGGAAATGTGGGGTGATCAGCAGAGTAGGGGTGAAGGAAGTGGTGGAGAAATAAAGCCCTGCTTGCTGGCACCCCAGTGCATCCAGCTTCTTCAGTGAAGTGCAGGCAACTTGACGTGAAGTCAAAACGGACAGGCAGTGTCAGGGGCTCTGCCCCCACCAGACTTCACATCCCACGTCTTTCCTTTATGGAGCATCAGGGACCACCACGGCTAGGCCCCAACCTCAGTCTTTCCCTCACACTCGCAGGGCTTAGGTGAGAGTACAGAGGGCCATGTGTCATGTGTCTAAAGATCGAGACAAAGAAGTCAAGGAAAAAACTGTCAAATAAGCTATGTTGCATCCTTCTACCCCGACAAGCATAACTTCATAAAGGCCTGGGAAACCAGGTTCCAGTTAGTCTCAGATTTCTTGGGGTTCGGGGAGGGGGCAGGGCTAGGCCTCTCATCCTATACTCCTCCATCCTGCATGCTGAGAGCACTGGCATGTGAACATTTAAGTCCATATGTTTTAGCTCTATCCAACCTCCCCAACAATCAGCCACCTCTGCTGTCCTCAGCTTAGGGGAGCAGCAACTTGCCCCCAGAAAGAAAGATCTGTGGAAAGGTCCATGCAGGAACTGGGAGCGGGCTTGATGCTGTTTGGACAGGGAATTGAGGGGTCCTTTTTCCCTGTGCATGAGCGATCTAGAATGGGCACATCCCCATCAGCTTCTTAGATTCCATGCCCCAGGGAGAGCCCTTTTAAAACATGGGGCCAGGGCAGCTGCCTGGCTTCGAAGCCAAAGGACAGGACTAATGACACTTCCCACCTTTCCAAACCTAACTCTTCAGCATCCGATTCTGAAATCACGACTCCTTCTTTCCTGGCACAGTGGCCTCTGCTCACCTCTCTACCCCACCTGGTATGTGTGTCTGTGTGTGTGTGTGATGAGAACACAGCTCTTTGGAGCTGTTGCCCAGGCATTTTATAGCATGACAACCTGGCTTACCTCCAGAGTCGACATTCAGATAAGAACCTCAGTTTAAGGTTCCTGCCCCAAGTTCCTGCTTTGCTTTTGCTGGGATTGGGTTTGGATTGAGAAAAGTTAGTGACCTCCACCCCAACCACCTTATAAGGACCAGGTGCTTGCTTCCTCTTCACCACGGAAGATCACCCTTCCTGCAGCTCATCACCTCACCCCATTTCTGGGATTTGTAAGCAATAAATCTTGTGACTTTACTTTCTTTGTCTGGGTGTCTTATTAATAAAACTGCACCTTCAATCAAACCGATCCCAGGGAGCTCCCTGCCATCCCCATATGAGTGGCTTTCACCTCCGAATTCAGCAAGTCACAATTTGCGTATTCTTCTTTCAGTACACCAGCTCCAGGAGGCCCCCCAATATAGGCTGCCAGATGCTGTCAGCCCTCCAGTGGTCCCTGCTTGTGCCCTGTGAGCTGAGGCAGGTTGGGCTGTAACACAGCAGCCTCTGGAGAGGAGGCCCAGCCACATGTAATCACACTGGCCAAGTTGAGTGGGTCTCCCTGGGTGTTTTCAAACAGATTTACATGTCAGGCAAACCCTGAGAAATTACCAGCTCAATCATTCTGATTTAAAAAGAGGATGTCCTTGTCACTTCCTTCTCCCAGCCTTCCCACAGGAACTGGCAATTGATTAACCATCATCATCAGATTATCCAAAACAACAACTCAGATAATCACTGGGATAAGAAATGTGTGCAGCTCTGTTCCTCTCTCCTCCCCTCCCTCCTTCCTTCCTTTCCCATATGAAGAACAAACAAAAGGAAATATGTAAGGAAACATAAATAAGCACAATTATTTAAAATGCTCGGGACTTCCATGGTGGTCCAATGGTTAAGTCTTCACATTCCAGTGCAGGGGTTGTGGGTTTGAATCTTGGTCAGGGAGTTAAGACCTCACATATCTCATGGCCAAAAAACCAAAAACATAAAACAGAAGCAGTATTGTAACAAATTCAATAGCAGCAGTAGTTTAGTCGCTAAGTAGTGTCTGACTCTTATGACCTCACAGACTGTAGTCTGCCAGGCTCCTCTGTCCATGTGATTTCCTAGGCAAGAATAAGGGAGTGGGTTGCCAATCCCTTCTCTAGGGCATCTTCCCGATCCAGGGATCAAACCTGGGTCTCCTGCACTGCAGGCGGATTCTTTACCAACTGAGCTAAAATTCAATAAGGAGTTTAAAAATGGTCCACATCTAAAAGGTTTTTTAAAAAAATGCTATTGTTGGGTCACAGAAGAATGAAAAAAGGAAATGGGCGTGGACTGAGCATTTATTAAGTGGCAGCAGGGGTTGGTGTTCCCCATTGCCCTTCTGGCCCTTTCAGAGCCCCGCAAATAGATTGTTATCACCTCCTTTCTAAGAACCAAAAACACGAGGCTGAACGAGGATGCTCAGGAGCAAGTATCCCGCCCCCGGCCCCGCCCCGCAAGGGTGGGGGCGGGGCCTAAATGAGGACTGGAAGGGAGCCTCTTAATCCTTCCAGACAGCAGGAGCGCCCTCTGGAGGAGAAAGGTAGGTAGTATCCCTTACGGTGTCCACACTGGCACATTTCGCATGTTCTTTCTTGCTCAGCCACTCTCTCTCCCCGCAACTGCTACGCCACCTATGTAGGACATCCCAGCCACCAGGAAATGAAAAGGCACTTTTGTATTTCAGAGTGAGGCTCCTACAGAAGTGATGTTGGAATGGCAAAGCAGAAGGCCATTTTCACTGAAACACACTTTCAGTCTCTGCTGCGGGGATTAAATTAGGAAACCCATTCTGAGGAGGGAGGCTCAGCACGGAGCAGATTTTTCAGTAAGAAAGCAGAGAAGCGTCGGTTAAAGTTCCAGGCCCCTGGATGTAACAAGAAAGCAGAGATGCCTGTATCTGCTGTGAGAGGGAGGGGGGGCAAAAGATCCATGCTGACCAAGCTTATTGCCTGGAAAGGCAACTTTGAGTGTCTTATAGGCTGAGGGAGGGGAAAACTGTGAATGACGATTACCAGCGCTGGAGAGGGCTGAGGTGTCTGGAGGAACTGCCAGTATGAACTCTGGCTAAGCCAACTTCGGTTCCCTCATCCTGGGCCTCATTCTTGCCTTATTCTGGGCCTCAGCTTCTAAGGGGAGAGTGCAGTGCAGTGGCCAGGAGTCAGCAGACTGGGCCTCCAGCCCCGACTCTGCCAAGGCTCACTCAGTAGCCTTGTTCTCACGGTTTTGCCGCTTGGAGCTTTAAGCCCCTCCTCTGCAAAATACTGCATGGACTCGTGAGGTTCTGAGGCCTCCCGGCGTTACTGCAACTTTTCTTCTGTTGGGAGAATTCGCATCGTGAATCTTTCCTTCTCAGGTAGAAGCCAGAAGCTTACTTCCTGGTCAGCCTGCAGCTAGGCTGAGGCATGGGGCCTGAGCTCCTCCCATCAGATGCATCAGGACCAGAGCAACAGAAGGAAGGGCCAAAGTGTAGAATCCATTTTCTAGGGAGAATGGTGGCAAAGAGTGAGCCACAGGGTGAGTCCCAGTGTCCTCATCCTGGTGTTAGTTGGAAGAGCTGTGGGGTCTGGGCTTGTCATCATCGCGGCACCATGAGCAGCAGCAGCAGCAGTGATCCAATCTCTGATGGAGCAATTGGCCACAGTATGGGTTAGGGTGGTTCTGGGTTCCTGGCTTGCAGGCCATGGACTTTGTGCAAATTTGACAAGAGCACGACATCCGGACACTTTACTGCCATCTGCTGGGAAATTGCTATGATGTGGAAATCTACTACATGTATAACAATTATACAACCCTGTCTAGGGTGTGAACGGAGAAGCTCAAAAAACATGTTGTGCAGTATGCAACCTGTGCAACTGAGCTTGGCAGCCCTGCAAGCCTGACTCTTTGGCCTTTATGGAGATTCTATTAAGGACTTAATTTTCTTTAATATAAGCCTTTTCTACTTAAGCTATCTGGGGTGGAGTCTGGTGTTTGACTAAACCACGATTGATACAAATAGGGATAATGACGTGTGCCCCATAGGCTAAGAGCCCGCTGACCAATGGAGGTAAATGTCTCCCAGGGGCATAAAGACTAATGTTACTCAGAGGGTTTTCCCTTAATTTATTAATTTTTGGAGGAACACGGGAACGGGATCTGATTCACCCTATCTTCCTTCCTTATTCCAGAAAACGATTTGTTTATTCTTTTGCTCTAGGTGTCAGAGTCAGAGTTCATGGTGAAATAGAGGATCCAAAAGGATGGAAATGAGAGTGTGCGTTACCAACACTCCAGCAGGAAGACTCGTGGGGAAAACCTTTGCCAGGTCTCATTGGTGCACTGCTGGGTCTCCTATTGTTACAAGGAAGAATGACATCAGCCTGTGTATCATTAGTCTGATAACTCTGTGTGTGTGTATGTGTGTGTGAGTGTGAGAGTGTGTGTGTGTGTATGCGTACGCACATGTGTCTAGTGCAGATAAAGTGATCCGTTCTGAGGTTTACCAGTATTGTCCAGATTTGAGATGTCTTTATTTATTAGGCTATTTCTGGGCATATGTTTTTTGGTTGGGCCCTGTGGCGCTGCCCCTCAAGGTCACGGCCATCCCTGCCCAGGGTGTGGTGAGGAGGGAGAACGAGCAGGACCTCCCCCGGGGAATTCTCTCCCCATCAATTGCTGGAAATGCGTGTTTGACTCCATCCTCAGTGCTTCAGTCCTGAAGGGAGGAAAGAAGCGGTTTGCTTGCCTCCCGCCCCCGCTCCCTTCCCCTCTGGCGCCCAAAGCAGGGAGGGGAGGCGAGAGGGGCGGCTGTGAGCCTGGGGCAGGCTGGTATCTGCCCACCTGTCTGATTTCCAGACCCTCACTCGGGATCAGCCAGACTGACCTCGCTTTGCTGAGNGTGAACTCTGGGAGTTGGTGATGGACAGGGAGGCCTGGCGTGCTGAGATTCACGGGGTCGCAAAGAGTCAGACGTGACTGAGTGACTGAACGGAACTGTGTGTGTGTGCGCGCACGCCTGCGCACGTGCTGTCACTTCAGTCGTGTCTGACTCTATGACCCTATAGACTGTAACCTGCCAGGTTCCTCTGTCCAAGGGATTCTCCAGACAAGAATACTGGAATGGGTTGCCATTTCCTACTCCAGGGACTCTTCCCCACCTAGGGATGAAACCCCTGTCTCTTACATCTCCTGCACTGGCAGGTGGGTTCTTTACCACTAGCTCCACCTGGGAAGCCCACCTTCAACTACTGCACCGCTCCAAACAGGTGTCGTTCCTCCCCTGGATTAGAGAGTAGAGTGGGAGCTGGGTTCTGAAAGGCCTCTGTCACTCCAGAACACCTTTTAGGAATAGGATCAGAGAGAGTGAAGCACCCACTCCGTCAGGGCCTGTCTTACACAATGGAAAATAGACTTTCTGGGGCCATAGGACCCCCAAAAGTCAGCAATCTTTCATTGTCCTCCAAGCGGGCAGACACCTCTAATACTGGATTGCACTTTTAACTCCGCTCTCTCCAGGCAACGGGGTCTTCCCTCTGGGTTCACCTGGTCCCATCCCAGCCCCTGGGCTGCTGAGACCTGCCTGTCCTCAGCACTAATCTGAGAGTTCCAGATAGCAGGCACACGCTGTTCAAGTCTCTTGCGCTGTGGTTTCTCAGCTCCAGCCCTGGGCTCTCCTCTTTGTCTGCAGACAATTCCAGGGTTTACAAAAGAGCCAGGTGCAACAAGAATGCAGCCTAAGCTAGGACAAAGCTTTGCAGGGTTTAAGTGGTATTATTCAGAGGTAAGCTATGATGTGGCGGAACGCCTCCCATAGGGTGTGTGGGAGCCCCTACTCCTGCTGCAGACCCACCGCTAACTGAGTGAACTTGGGTGAGTAACAACCTCTCTGCGCAAGAGCTGAACCCCGCATGAGACATCAGTTCCTGGTGTGCAGAGATGATGCACAGAAATTTGGGTTCGTGTTGAGCTGGATTCCACACACCTCCGGGTGGTCTTGAAAGGAGGACTGACATCTCAAGGCTGTTTTTTTATAAAGGCTGAATGCTGCCTAAGCCAGCTAAAGGAGACCTTCAGGCTGGCCGAGGTGGAGTCTGCGGAGCCATGAGAACTCTCTGCGGCCTTCTGCGCCTTCCTTGACCAGGACCCTCAGGCCAGGAAGCTGTGTCATCTCCCACCTCCTCCCTGCAGGTGTGGCTTGGGTGGAGCGTCTGCCTGTCATTTTTGGCTCGAGGTTGAGGTTGGAGCAGATGTGGAGCCCAGGCACCCGCCCTAAAATGGCCAGATTTAAACCACACTCAGCAGCAGCCCAGGATGCCAGCGGGAGCGGGTCCTGGCTGCCTGGTGTCCCCCTGGCCACTAGAGGTCTCGCTGGCTCTCGTTTTTTTCTGACTAGCTCCCCAGGGGTGGAGCAGGAGAGATAAGGACTTCCCTGAGCATGCTGGGGCTGGGGGGTAGGGTGGGGTGGGGAGCAGGGGAGAAGGATCAGGAGGATGGATCCATCTCTAGAAGGCGGGCGGGCACCTGGGAGGTGAGGGTGGAGAGGGGGGTAAGCAGGGAGGAGGAAGGGAGGGTTGGTATTCTCCACACACCAGAACTCCCCACCCTGGGGTCCCTGCCCTGCCCACAACCCACCAGCTGCCCCTCAACTGCACAATGAGTATCCTGCTGTGACATCTCATGCGCCCTCCCCCAATAGCATCCTGCTCTTAGGGTCTCTGTAATCCACATTTCATCCAGGTGATTGGATTTTGGAGCAGGAAAAGGACTTAGCATCTAGGCTAGCGGGCCTCAAAGGTAATGAGCCCTTATCAAGGTTTGATGAAACATGGAGGGCTGGGCTCCCCTCCTAGACAGGCTGAGTCAGGAGGTCTGTGGGGAGAGAGCAGAGAATCTGCATTTTGAACAAGCTTTCAGATGCCACTGCTGCTGCTGCTGCTGCTGGTCTGAGAACCACCTGCCTAGGTTAATCCTTCACTTGGCTGGGAGGCAAATGGTGGCCCAGGGAGGTGAAGTCCCTAAGGTCACCAGACCGAGCTGGGACCAGAAGTTGCCCAGGCCTCTGTCCTCAGTCCTGCACTGTGGCCTGTGTGAACAAGTAAGGGCGGGGTGCAAATTGCTGTCTGTACCCCTGGAGTGACGCTGGGCACCCCACACACTCGCGCAGGCTCTGATGAGACGCTGATGCTCGGTGCTCAGCCAGGCTCACTCACTGGCTGAGAGACTCCATCCTGGAGATTCAGGGCCTGGTGGAGAGTCACCAGTGAGGCTTTAAATACATCCTCTCATTCAGTCCTCACTGCAACCTTATAAGGTCGATTAAAAAAAATTATTATTATATATATTTAATAGTATCGACCCCGAGGGTCACCCTCAAAGAGTGGACAATGCAAGTAGTAAATCTTCAAATGTCAAGGGCTTCCTCTACATATGCAGTGCTCTTCTGAGCTTTTCATTACGGCATCTAAAATAAATCACCTCAGTAGCGATTGGCCCAAGTGTGTGAGAAGTGCTGAGAAGGTGACTATAACTTTGTCTCATTGAGTGCCTGCTTGGGGCAGGTGAATACACCATCTCAATGACCCTGGAAGGTCATTATTCATAAGCAAGGTGTAGTGCAGGACGGGGGCCCCTTTTAGGGGTGTGGGAACCCCTTCCGGCTGCAGATCTTCCACTGACTTGCTGGATGACCTTTAGGCAAGTTACTTAACCTCTCTGTGCAGGGTTGAACCTAGGGCCAGACATGAGTTCCTATTGACCAGGAATCTGGGTTTGCATGAGCTTAATTCAACACACCTGGATCAATTTCCTCACTTGGATCCCAGAAGATCTGGGGGCTCAGAGAAGTCAAAGAGCTTTCCCAAAGATACCAGGCAGTGAGGGGCAGAGGGGCCTGGAGGCCTAACTGGGCGGGGCTTGTTTGCAGGCTCTTTGGAGGGTTTCCTAAGGAGTGTTCCGAGCCTGAGGCCTGTAGCTGCTGCTGCCAAGTCGCTTCAGTCATGTCTGACTCTGTGTGACCCCATAGATGGAACCACCAGGCTCCCCCGTCCCTGGGATTCTCCAGGCAAGAACACTGGAGTGGGTTGCCATTTCCTTCTCCAATGCATGAAAGTGAAAAGTGAAAGGGAAGTCGCTCAGTTGTGTCCGACTCTTCGCGACCCCATGACTGCAGCCTACCAGGCTCCTCCATCCATGGGATTGTCCAGGCAAGAGTGCTGGAGTGGGGTGCCATTGCTTTCTCCAAGAGGCTGCCTCAAAAAGTGCAGCCCAGACAGTCACACCAGGGCATCGGCAGCCAGCCTTCTGTCTCTGGGGCCAGAAGGCTGGGCCAAGCTGTGGGAGCAGCTCAGCCTGGGCAGGAGCCACTGTCCCCAGGGGAGACTTTTCCTGCGAGCAGAGGGGAGGGGAGTGGACAGAGCTCTTAAGTTAGTCCTGGGAAAAAAATTAGCGATTATTTAGTTTACCGGGAACATGTCTGAATCGGGGGCCGAGTAACCTGCATCGCTAGCAGTATACTTCCCAGGACCTTGAAAACACTGATCCAACCCGGCCCATTTCCAGGAAGGGAATGGCTTTCTAAGGTGGCCCAGCCTCCTTATGTCAGTAATGGCCTTTCCACATGGATGTGATGTGCAAGTATGTTGGCAGAGCTGGGCCCTGGCTCGGCACACTCCAAGAACCAGACCAGGTCCTTAGCTGCCCTGGGCCTCAGTGTCCTGACCTCTAAAATGGGAGGCTCAATGGGAGGCTCAGTTGTATCTGACTCTTTGTGACCTCCATGGATTGTAGCCGATCAGGCTCCTCTGTCCATGGGATTCTCCAGACAAGAACACTAGAGTGGAGTGCCATTCCCTTCTCCAGGGGATCATCCTGACCCAGGGATCAAACCTGGGTCTCCTGCATTGCAGGCCGGTTCTTTACCAGCTGAGCCACTAGGGAAGACTGTTAGTGTTCTGTGAGTGTTTGCATCTGGGTAATGGGTTAATACTCGATCTCTGGCTGGTTGGCTTCACGTATCATGACTCTTCCACTCTTGATCTGCTGGCAGAGGCGTCACGAGTGAAGCTGGAATGTTCCAGCCTGACTCTTAGCAGCTGAACTCTTAGTCACTTTCCTTCAGAGCTAGGAGTCTGGTGGTTCCCCTTAAAACCTTCCAAGCCCCCCAACCCTGTTAAATGGCCTCTGTGCAAACTCACCCCTTAAAATAGCTTTGGAGTCTCCTTACAAGCTCACCCCTTCCAGTTACAAAGGAATAAGATGTGGGGGCCCTTGGTGACTATAGTGAACAACACTGTATTGTGTAATTGAAAGTTACTAAGAAGATAGATTTTAGATGTTTTCAGCACCAAAAAAGGTAACTAAGTCAGGTGGTGGGTGTGTTAACTAACATGACTGTGGGTAATCATTTCACAATATATATGCATATTAAATCATCACTGTTGTACACCTTAAATATATACAGTGTTATATGTCAAGTATATGTCAATAAAGCTGGAAAAAAGACTCATCCTCTCTCCTTTGCCAGTCCCCTGTCCCTCCTCACAGTACTGCACCCACATACCACACAGACGCGCTGCTCCCCTAGTGGGCCCTGCTCCGGCCAGCTCTGCATCTTTGCATCTCTGCCAGCAGGAGCTGGACTGCCAGTGCCCCTGGCTCAGAGTCTGCCATATTAGGGGATGGATGCTGGTCAGCCCTGGCTCCTCCCCATTCTGTGCGTATCTTTGGACACACCACGCTCCATCCTCAGGTTCCCACCAGATGTCCAAGCATAGACGTGCTTCTTCCTTCCCAGCCGTGAGCCCCTCTTCCCTGCACCCTCGTCCTTCAGCTCTGCCTTCACCCTTGCAAACTGCCCTGCCTGAAATGTCTACCACTCCTAATCCCCAGGATTCTTCAAGGTCAAACTTAAGTGCAGTCTTTCCTAGTACCTTCCCCTGTCCACCCAGGTCTCATTCTTTGCCCTGACCTTCCAAAGCACCTGAACACTGCAGCCCAGGGCAGGTCACTTGAGGAGCAAGGAGGGAGCCACAGAGGACCACGTGTCTGCATCGTCTTCTCCTGCCTTCTAATGGCCACTTACGTATGAGCGTTGCCTGCCCAGCGAGTCCTGAGCTCTGGGGGCCCTGTCTCCCTGTCTGCATTCTGTGACTCCCACTCAGCCACACAGGCGCTCCTGGCAGAGGCGGACACTTGGCCAGAGGCTGTCCTTGCTGTCTTTGTTTTCCAGGCATGTGATTCCCAGGGCAGGGCCATCATATGTGCTTTTTCCTTAGCTGCTCCTCATGCCTGCAGAGCCACCGTCCTGTCCCTGGCTCCCGGGGACCTGTCTTGTTAGGCGCCTAGTCAGCAAGATGATGCAGGAAGCAGCAGATTCATGGGCAAGGAGCACTGGCCCCCAGCAGATGCAAAAAAGGGACCCAGGCTCAGGGACAGTCCTGCCAGAACTAATTGGGAGCTCCAGTGGAGGCGTAACTGTGCAGGTGATTATACCCTATCTCACTAAAGCCCATGAAATCTGAGTTTCCATCATTCTTGGGAGGAAGTGGAGGCAAAGAGAAGTGCTGTAATGGGTCCAGGGCTTTCCTGATCTTGGGTGATAAATGGGGTCATAAACCTGGGTGTGAATTTAGGGAGCATTTGCTTCAACCCCTTTGTGTTATGTGGGGGAACTGAGCCCAGAGAGGGCAGGAGGCTTGGCCAAAGTCACACAGCTAGTCAGAGGCAGATCCAGGCCCTGAAGCTGGAGTTCCTCATCACCGTGCCCTGTCCAAGGGGTTGTAACCCCCGGGAGACCCTGGGCTCTGTGTTCCCTGCCCACCAGACCCTGCTCTCTTCCTCTTCGTTCAGCACGTGGCCCAGATGGTACCAGAACCTGCTCGGATAAGAAGCTACCAGGTGCTCTGGAGTTCCACCCAGTGCTGACCACTGAGTGTACAGCGGGTGGGCATGGCTATGCCTGCCAGGGTGGGGCTGCTCCTCAGAACTCCCCAGTGCAAATCTGACACACTCCTCTCTTGCTCTGTGCCCTGGTCTGCCATCTCGTCCCTTTTCCCCACACCGGGGAGCCAGCCCAAGTCACATCCATTCAAGCCCCAGTAGGCATTCCCCCTTCCAGCTCCGAGTGCTCCTCGTCGAGAAAGATGAGCCGGAACTTGTGGTCTCATTCCCCTGAGTGAAAGGAAGAGGTCATGGGTCCTGGAGGCTCCCAGGGAGGAGAACGCTTTCCCAGCACCACCCATCCAGACTTCTTGGTAACCTGATGGTCGGAGAAAAATTCTCTTCCTGCTGCCACTGCTAATGACATTACATTATCTTAATAAGGTCCCCAGAGCTGCCGGGGGTGGGAGAACTAAAAAGAAAATACAGGAAAATAAAAAAAAAGCAGCAACAGCCAGGCTCCTGGCCTTGCCTTGAGAGCCAACAGCTGTCGGACTACAGAGCAATCAGCAGCTGGCTTGCACTGGGCTTTGGGGTTGGAGGGTAAAGTCGCAGGCTTTATGGGGGTGTTCACAGGAGATTTAGTGGAGACTGGGGGAATCGCGGGGCATCAGAGACTGACTCCCCGGGGCACAGAGGTTGCCCGTCCTTTTCCAGGGCCTCTGTGGGACCTCTGTTGTCATGGGGACTGGTCTCAAGAGTTGCAGTTTCTTGCCTTCACAGTTGTGGCTCCAGGCACCTGGGAGAGCCAGGCTGCAGACAGGATGCCGNGAGATTTAGTGGAGACTGGGGGAATCGCGGGGCATCAGAGACTGACTCCCCGGGGCACAGAGGTTGCCCATCCTTTTCCAGGGCCTCTGTGGGACCTCTGTTGTCATGGGGACTGGTCTCAAGAGCTGCAGTTTCTTGCCTTCACAGTTGTGGCTCCAGGCACCTGGGAGAGCCAGGCTGCAGACAGGATGCTGGGGGGCTGGAAGGGGACCCTGCCCAGTGATGCTCTCTAGGGGCTCCCCAGACAGGCTGCCTGCACTCAAGGACCCATGTGGCAGGACAGGAGGAACCAAGAGTCTTCCGAAGCCTTCACAGACTCGGGGCCAGGCCCAGTTGGCAGNGAGAGCCAGGCTGCAGACAGGATGCTGGGGGGCTGGAAGGGGACCCTGCCCAGTGATGCTCTCTAGGGGCTCCCCAGACAGGCTGCCTGCACTCAAGGACCCATGTGGCAGGACAGGAGGAACCAAGAGTCTTCCGAAGCCTTCACAGACTCGGGGCCAGGCCCAGTTGGCAGTGATGACTGGGGCTGGGGCAGCAAGGAGCAGGAGGGCCCTGTGATGTGGGTGGGCAGGGAAAAGCCCCTGCAAACACAGCAGCATCCTAGAGGACGTGTGGAAAGAGGACAAAGACCTTCCCATCTTCCCTCGTGCTCCCCACTCCTCAAGGCTCATCCTAGGGCACCTCTGGTGGCCCCTGGAGTCTCGACCTTTGGCCTGGGCTTCCAGACTTTCAGATGAGAAGGGTCAGGGGCATCTTGATCCAGACTGCCTCTGCCCTAAGTCCTGGAGTTCTCTCTCCCAAAGGAGAGCCATGGGACCAGTTTCATCAGCATCTGTCTCTGCAGCCGGCACAGGCCCTGGCCAGCCTCAGGAAGAAAACGGTGACCTTGGACCAGGCTGGGGGAGTGGACACATAGACTCAGGCACAGACAGAGGGCTCGGAGCCCAGGTGACCATAGGATGGGCAGAGCTAGGAGGGGCCAGTGATACACAGTCTGTCTGAAGCCACTAAGGCCCTTTCTGGGGTGCCAGGGTTGTCTCAGAGCTGGGAAAACCAGTGGTGGGACAACCGTGGGCCTGGCTGAAATCAGGAACCCAGAGGTGAGGTTCCTGATGCCAAGGAATAGACAACATGCTGGTGGGAGGCCTCAGGCCCTTCTCGAACACCCGCAGAATGAGAGCAGCAAGTGGGACCTTAGGGGCAGAAGGGGTTCTGTTGCAAGGCCCCCCACCCAAGGTCCCTCTGCCATGCTGTGCTGCTGAAGTCATGAGGAATGATGTTCCCGTGGAGTGTGAACATGCTGGGAGTGGGCACTGGAGGCCGAAACTCAGAGCCTGAGCCAAAAAGCCACCTTGCGGGAAGAAGTAACTCCCAGGAGGGAGGGAAAGTGGGTCAGCATCAAGAAGAGAGGAAAGGAGACCTGGCCAGAGGGCAGAAGCTCAGCTGTAATTAGGCGAAGACTCAGCCCCAGAAAGGGAAACGGTGTCCAAGAGAAGGACAGGAGGGCAGCAGGTCCCAGGTCCTTCTGCCTCTCAGGCTCCAGTCCAGGGAGTGGCTTTGCCTTGCAAGCGAAACTGGGAATTTTGAGTCAAAGAGGCAGCAGCTGCGGCTGTAAGTGGAGCTGAAGAGTCTCCAGCTGGGGAAGGAGAGTGGGGTTACAGCTGGTGGCTGTAAGGAGTCAGCTGCAAAGGAGGTCCCCACGGAAAGGCTGCGAGGGGACTTGGCTATAGTGACAGTCACAGGCAATCCTGGACAGCCAGGGTTGACCCCGAACTGGAAAGCCAGGGTTGAGGCTCTCTGATGTTTGAAAGGAATCCTACAGGGCAGCTCTGGGGAGGAGGCAGGAGGGAAGCAAGGAATCAATAATTCTGAGGAATGTGATGGGGAGGGGTGTCAGAGGGTGTCCATCATGTCCAGCCACAGCCCACAGTGATAAATAAGAGTCCCCAACCTCCCCCCACTCCCAGTATCTCTGCTCTGAGGAAGTGCTGGGGGGTGGTTCCCAGAACTTTTCTGGTCTTTCTCAGGAGGGCCAGTGCCCAGTGGGAAAAGAGTGAGGGGAGTTGTGGATAGAGGTGGGCAGGGAGCTGCTTCAGCTGGAAGCAGGCCTGGGGACCCAGATGGCTGAGCAGGATTAAGCCGAATGGAGGCCAGGGCCCTGGGCTAGAGGGCTATTCTGGCCTGGAGGGGTGGTGAACCCGCCAGCCAGCGGGCACAGAGGCCACCCTCAGTGATCAGCAGGAATGTGTTGGGAGGGAGGGTCTGGAATGCAACCCTCCTGTGTAACACAGCATGGAGGCTAGCTAGGCCAGGAGGCCCACGCAGAGGATGTTCTGGTGTCAAGAGGGTGAGAAGTCTGACTGTCTTGACTGACTAAGTTAAAAACTTTCCCTAGGGAAGGCAGGGACTCAGCCCCACATGGTCCTCAGGGAAAGCGGACTGTGGGGAAGACCCAGAGGAAAGTGGGGGTGGGAAGGGAGATGGGGACTTGGGGAGTGGTGGGGGCAGGGGCAGGATCCCATGCGGTACCCTGCGACGCAGCACCTCCCACTGAAGTCACAGCCCCTGGCCTCCCCCGTGGGGAGGGGTGTCCCCAGTGTCCACCATCTGCTCAGGGGACAAGCAAAGGAGGTGGAGCCTGGATGGCAGGACTCAGGGGCTGGCTTTTCTGGATCTGGCCTGTGAAGACTGTCCGCGTCTTAAAGTCATTCCCAAGGGGTTGGGCTTGGAGGCACAGACTGCTAGAGGCCCTGGCTCCAGATGCATGAACTACACTTGAATTTGGACTGGGCTCTGGCTTGTCTTCCTTCTGTTATCGCTGTGCTTTTGTGAAGCCTTTCAGGTATTCTGTGGATCTAAGGCGAATGCGGGGTGGGAGGTGGGGGTTACATCAGAGTGGCAGGGCTGTTAGTGAGGAGCACCTGAGAGGGGTGAATCTTAGGGACTTTGGGTCTAGCTGCTCTGCAGCAATGAGAGAAGTGAGCACTTGAGGTCAACACTGCTGGCTGGAAGGGGACACCCCCCCATCACGCCCCCCCCAGGTATGGGGGGCCCTGCCCTTCTAACACCTGGAAATTCTCCAGTTACTGTCAGCCTGGAGCAGCTGGGAGGGTGTGCTGGAGTTTCCTTCACAGCAGCAGCTGCAAGGGGACCCAAGGCCACCTTGGAAACAATCAGAGTTGTCCTTTGAAGCAGTCACTGGAAGAGCCTGCAGAGCTATTTCCACAACTGTCATCTATTCCCTGACCCTCGCTGGCAACCTCAAATAGAGCTTTCAAGCCACCAGAGAGAGCGAGTCTCATGACTTAGCAGGACTCATCTTGTTTTTCCCCTCAAAGCATTGCCCCTGATTTGATAATCTACCTGATTCAAAACACAGTACTGTCCTCAAAACTGAAGCTTTGGGCCCACTGAGGANCAGTGATCAGCAGGAATGTGTTGGGAGGGAGGGTCTGGAATGCAACCCTCCTGTGTAACACAGCATGGAGGCTAGCTAGGCCAGGAGGCCCACGCAGAGGATGTTCTGGTGTCAAGAGGGTGAGAAGTCTGACTGTCTTGACTGACTAAGTTAAAAACTTTCCCTAGGGAAGGCAGGGACTCAGCCCCACATGGTCCTCAGGGAAAGCGGACTGTGGGGAAGACCCAGAGGAAAGTGGGGGTGGGAAGGGAGATGGGGACTTGGGGAGTGGTGGGGGCAGGGGCAGGATCCCATGCGGTACCCTGCGACGCAGCACCTCCCACTGAAGTCACAGCCCCTGGCCTCCCCCGTGGGGAGGGGTGTCCCCAGTGTCCACCATCTGCTCAGGGGACAAGCAAAGGAGGTGGAGCCTGGATGGCAGGACTCAGGGGCTGGCTTTTCTGGATCTGGCCTGTGAAGACTGTCCGCGTCTTAAAGTCATTCCCAAGGGGTTGGGCTTGGAGGCACAGACTGCTAGAGGCCCTGGCTCCAGATGCATGAACTACACTTGAATTTGGACTGGGCTCTGGCTTGTCTTCCTTCTGTTATCGCTGTGCTTTTGTGAAGCCTTTCAGGTATTCTGTGGATCTAAGGCGAATGCGGGGTGGGAGGTGGGGGTTACATCAGAGTGGCAGGGCTGTTAGTGAGGAGCACCTGAGAGGGGTGAATCTTAGGGACTTTGGGTCTAGCTGCTCTGCAGCAATGAGAGAAGTGAGCACTTGAGGTCAACACTGCTGGCTGGAAGGGGACACCCCCCCATCACGCCCCCCCCAGGTATGGGGGGCCCTGCCCTTCTAACACCTGGAAATTCTCCAGTTACTGTCAGCCTGGAGCAGCTGGGAGGGTGTGCTGGAGTTTCCTTCNCACACACACACACACACACACACACACACACACGAAAAGCACAACCAAACCTCTTTAACAGTTCGGAGAGGCTTGTAGGAAGGGGCTAGAAAAAATAGAGCCCAGAAGTAGAGGCAGAGGACAGGAAGGGGGGAAGAGGTGCTTGAAAATAGAGGAGGGCACAGGCATGATCCCGCTTCCAGAGGCTGTGAGGCCCACTACAGCCTCCCCTGGGCCAGTGCCCTCCGGGGAAGGTTCTAGAAGCCAAGGTGTGTCCGCATAGCTTGTCCGGCAAGGGCAGCATTTCTCAGCTCTGGCCTAGGTTTACTCCGTTACAGCCTGAGAATATCACTTGCCTCAGGTACTCTACCTGCCCCCGTCCACTACAGGAAGCTTCATCATGCTCTCAACTCACCAGTGAAAGAAGGGGAGGGCCTGCTCCTACGAGAAGAATGGAGAAGAGATGGAGCTGGAGCCTTTGGAGAGAGAGGGCCTTGGACTTACAGAAATGCATGGAAAAACCTGGCTCTAGAAGTCCTCCGAACTAATTTTTTGAGTGTGACTTGAATTTTTGTTTTTCATTTGTGTCCTATTCTAATAACCCCATCATTCAAGCAAGCAAGCCAACATTTCTAATAACAATCAATACCAGCTACCGTTAATCAAGTGCCTGTAACATGTCTGCCATTGAACCTCTAACCCTTCTTCATCCAACACAACCCTGAAAGGTACACATTTTTATCATCACCTCCAATTTAGTGGCAAAGAGTATGGAGAGGGTGAGCGACTTGCCCAATGGCAGACACAGTGTCTGAGCCAAGATTTGAACTTGGCTGCATTTGGCACCAAAGCTCATGTTCATTTCTCTTTACCGTGCTGCTCCTACAAAGTCCATCTGGGGGTGAGGGTTGGGACCCTACCTGTCAGAGGTTTAGAGATTTAATCAGAGATAGAGCTGAGGGGTGTGCACCAGGGGCCTGAGACCCATGGAGGCCTGGGGGCCACAGCACTGAGGGCACGTGAGACATCAAGACAGGGAGATAGACCCCTGTGGGCTGGGGGATCCAAGCAGGTTTGCAGGAGGAGCCCTTTCTGAGCTGTGAAGGATAGAGAGGATTTCACTGGGCAGAAAGGCAGGAAGGACCAGCCCCATAGCATTTGGATCTGGAAAACTTTAGATCTCTCGAGTCCCCTCTGGAAGTGTGTTGAACCTGGGTACCAAGCAGGCTCTCACAAGAACTTGCTCCCAACCAGCATGTGCCTGAACTTGGCTGATGGCCATCTGACCACAGGGGGTTTCTGATGGGCGGTGGAGAGTGAGGACCCTGCTTTCAGACGTCCTGGGTCCACTTCCTGGCCTCGGGCACTCAGTGTCACCCTCCTGAGCTTAGTTTCTTTATCTGATCGTGGGGATGATAATGTCCACCCCACAGAGTGGCTGGGCCGATCAAATGAGGTCAGGGCTGCTGGGACAGAGGCGGTACTCAGCCACCGCTGACAATTATGAACTCCAGGAGGGAGCAGAGTCCTAACAGGGGTCTCAGCAAAGGGAGATGGGATCATACCAGAAACTAATTTGCTTTCTGTATGGTTTTGCAGAGATCACACTATTTAATCTCCTCTCCCAAAGACACTCCCGGGGCTGCCCTGGCTTGTGGAGGACATCATAATTATCCAAGGTCCTTCCACGTGTCCTGTCTCATGGACTCCTAACCCAAAGAGGCAGGCAAGGCAGGTAGAAACTTTATGCCTATTTTACAGATGGAGAAAATGAGGCAGAGAGGAGCTGATGCCCAAGGCCACACAGCACATTAGTATCAGAGCTAGAACTAGAGCTAGGTGCTTTGATGCCAAGCCTGTGCCCCCAGCCAGGGGTGGGGCTGCCTGGCTGGTAGGTGCCCCATGTTCCAGGGCTGGCTTTACTAGGAACATGAAATGCAGGGGTGGGTAAATTTTGTATATACTTCTGCTGCTCTCAAGTTTGCTTATCTGGGAACTGGGGAAGTAATTGCATGGCTCTCATCTGCTCCAGGGCAGAGTTTGTCTCTTATATGTCTGTATCATTACCAGGATGCTATCAAGCAGGAACATGAGAGATGCTGAATGAACGAGGTTGGTTCAAATACATGGTAGGGAGAGTTTTAAAGTCACAAAAGGTGGTAAGAAAAGAAAGTGAAGTCACTTAGTCATGTCCGACTCTTTGCGACCCCATGGACTGTAGCCTGCCAGGTTCCTCTGTCCATGGGATTATCCAGGCAAGAATAATGGAGTGAGTTGCCATTTCCTTCTCCAGGAGATCTTCCCAACCCAGAGATTGAACCCAGGGCTTCCCTGGTGGCTCAGACGGTAAAGCGTCTGCCTGCAATGTGGGAGACCCGGGTTTGATCCTCTGCCTTAGGGACACCTGATATATGAACAGAACCCTATCATTCATAAAGTATTTCTATCTGTTCATTTCATCCTTATTACGATTCCCATTTGATGGGGATCAGAGAGGTTGAGTCACTTGCCCCAAGTCACACAGCTTGATTTCTACTTCAGTCCCATCTCTTTCCTGTCCTCCATGGTTGCCTCAGTGATATGACTTTCAGGACAATTCTATTGTTGTGATGCACAAATCTAGCACCTCCTTGAATCACGCTCAGGTCAGCAAATCTGGGGCCCGGAGTAATGTTTCCATCTGCCAAATCCCCATGGCGAACTGGCCCCAGCTGGCAGGCTCTTTCTGCTCTGGGAATACCCCCCACCCCAACCTCCAGCCTGTAACCCCTTCCCTGCCCGGGCCTGGCAGAATCAGTGTTTCCAGGAGGGCAAGGGTGGGGTTATGCAGGGGCAGAGAAGGAATGTGGATTCTTTTCCAGATTTGGGAATGAGGTTAGGTAGCAGCTGGCTGCCTCCTCTGAACAGGTTCTTAGCGTCTCTGTGGTCCGTATGGGCACAGAAACCTGCCTGGGGCTGGCGGGCCAGGGCAGGGGCAGGGCAGGGAGGCCTGGCCCAAGTAGCTGGCCGGCCCCATGGAGCCCTGCTGGGCGCACCCTACCCTGCCTTGGCAGGTCCCCTAAGCAGGGCAGCCACACCCCTTGGGCCTGGAATGCCCCAGAGGCTGGGGCCAGACATGTGGGCTAGAAGGCTGGTGGGCAGGGCCTCCTCAACTTCTAGCCTGCACCCCTCCTCCCAGAGCACCTCCAGCAGAGGGCTGCCCCACCTGCTCTGCCATCCTGCCAAGACATGCCTGGAGCCCGCAGTCCCCAGCTCAGCCTCGGGCCCAGGGCTTGGAGCTGCCTGGTTTCTGTGAAATGAGCTCTGGGTCGCCCTCCTCTGCCACTGGTGATGGCCGTGCCAGATGCTCTCTGACAGCTGGAATGCAGGCCCTCTCTGCCACACAAGTTCGTGCCCCCTCATTCTCTGCCTGCTCACCGCCCGCCCCCCCGCCCCCCGCCAATGCCTGACCCCTCCACTCATAGGACACCGTGTGAAAGGGCAGAACCAGCCTGGCAGGCAGGCACTCCTGTGTTCCTCACCCCACAGAGAGGGCTTCTCCCCACATCCCAACTCCTGGGGGCCCTGAGCTTTTGCTCCTGAGACCAGATATTTGAGTCCCTGCCTTGCTGCTGTCCAAAGGCCCTGACTTACCATGCTGCATGTTTGTGGGGCACACCCACTTTCCTCTATACATTTTCTTAGGATCCCCGGGTACAGAAAGAATTATTTGGCCCATGTGCTGGTGAGAAACCTAAGCTTGTGCTGGTGAAATGACCCACCCAGGATCACAGAACAAGGTCAGGAAGTGACAGAGACCCCAGACCTCCTGACCTGTCACCCACACCTTGCCCACTGTCTCCTGTGGCATCTATCTCTTTTCACCCCCACCCTCACCATCAGTATCCCTCCATATCCCACACGGGTTTGGTTTTTATGCAGAACAAGGTCTAGGAGCCCCGTGGGAGTCTGGAGGGAGGACACGAGCCACATTTGTATAGGGATGGGACGGACTTGGGCAGTACCCCAGAGGGCAGCTGGAGTGATGGGCGACAAACCGAAAGGGGCAGCTGTCCTCCTGGGCTTTGGTCCCGAGGGTGTGGCCGGGGCACCTGAGTGTCCGAGCTGTTTAATCTCCCCCTAGAGGAACCTGCTCTTCACAGCATCCCGTGAAAGTCAAAGAAGGGAATGGCAATGCAGTCCAGTATTCTTGCCTGGAGAATTCCACGGACAGAGGAGCCTGGCGGGCTACAGTCCATGGGGCCACAAATGGTCAGACATGGCTGAGTGACTAACACTCCCACTTTCAGAGGAACCTGTTCTTCACAGCATCTAGGTGAACTCCAAGTGGGCGTGCTGGGGCCTCTGCCCCCATCCCCTCCCTCAAGGGGTGGCTTAGAGCCTGTTACTTTTCAAAGTGGGGCTTCCCTCATAGCTCAATTGGTAAAGAACCTGCCTGCAATGCAAGAGACATGGGTTTGATCCCTGGGTCGGGAAGATCCCCTGAAGAAGGAAATGGCAACCCACTCCAGTATTCTTGCCTGGAGAATCCCAGGGACAGAGAATCCCAGGGACTGTAGCCTGGTGGGCTGCAGTCCATGGGGTTGCAAGAGTCAGACACGACTGGGTGACTCACTATTACCACTACTTTTCAAAGCACTTTCAACTTCATGGTGGCAGGTGAAGCCTGTAGATACCCATTTTACAGACCAAGGAACAAAAGGGAAGCGAGGTCAAGTGACAGAGTCCAGGAATAACACTGCAGAGCTCATGGAATCCCTGGGGCCGTACTCTGGGGGCGCCCCTGCTGGCCCCTTGGGCTGGGTGGTCTAAGGGCAGCGTGGCCTCGAGCAAGGCTGTGGGGGCTGAGATCAACCGAAGCTGCCGTGGGGAGGGCCCCCTGTGCTGCCTAGGTTGGCCACGGGAGTCTGGGCTGACAAATAAGTGGTGTCCCTCCAAACGGCTGCTCTTTAAGCATTTATTCATCCTTTATGAGAGAGAGAGGCGGGCGGGGTGGAGGGGAAAGACTTGTTTTCTTTTAAGAAATACCGCACACCTCTTTATGTTTGGAATAAAGGATTTACTACTTCTGTTTATAACAGGCGATTTTCCGAGCCAGAAAACTCCTTGGGAGGCTTATTAAACCGTATTAAACCGCTGAAAATTTGGATAATAAAATAAATCACTCGTTTCCCATAAACAGCACTCGGCCCCCGGTTACTGAATTTCAGACTCCCAGCTGCCTCTGCTGCCTTCTCCAGGCATCCCTGCTGGCAGGCTGGTGGGCTGTGCTCCCCACAGCCACAAGCTCCCGGGGGGCTGGGGAGGCGGGAGCCCTATTCTCTTAGCATTTCTGCCCAAAGGGGCTGTCTCCTGCAGAGTGGGGATGGTTCAGATTGTGTGAGTTATTTAAGGAGTTGTGCTTGGAGCAGGTTAAGAGTCCCCACTTATTTGAACCCTTCCTGGGGATATATTTTAGCGTGTTTTTTAAAAGGCACCAAAGTGGCTGCACAGCTGGCCTGCCAGAGCTCACCCTGCCTTCAGGCCACCTTGACCCGCGCACTCAGGGCTCCCTGCACTTTGCCTATTGCTGCCGAACCAGGGAACTTGACAGTGAGAGAAGGGAAGCTGCTCCAGGTGAGAGGGCCAGAGCTCTGTTCTGGGAAAGGGCCTGAAGAGGAGATGCTGAGACAAGCTCAGGTGTGCAGCTGGCAGAGGGGGCCACAATGCTTGGGGGAGGAGGTGCAATTCCAGTCTGCACTGACAATTCATCTCTGCTCTGCAGCTGAGTTCTTGGTGACCTCGGATTGGCCACATGCCCTTTCTGAGCTGCAGCTACTTTTATGTGAGACCAGGAACCTGTGAAGGTCCCTTGCTGGTGCTATGGCCTCCTCCAGCTGACCCACTTCAGTCTTTAGGCTCCAGGGTGGATCTCTGGATTCTGAGGGCATGAACAGCTCAGCTTCTGCAGTCTTGGGACTGCTGTACCAGACCGTGAACTTCCTGATTCAGTCCCCCACACCCCAAACCTCACCCCAGGTGTCTCAGAGACGCTGCCAGGTTATACAGGGAAATAACTATGCACACACACTGGGCTTTCAGAGGACAAGTGTTCTATCTGCAAGGTCAGGAGGGGATTAGTATTTGACCACACCAGGCAGGATGATGGACACGTGACCAGCTGATCAAAGATGTATAATAAGCTCCCTCTCCACGCCCTGAAAGAGGGGCGAGGAGGCCCGCTCTGGGTTTATCTTCCCAGCTCTCAGACAGTGTCCAGGGACAGGCATGGAGTCTGGAAGTTGGCCAGGGCAGTGGCTAGGGCAGGGTCTGGACGTTGCTTCCCCAGAATGTGCCCTCATTCATTACAAACAATCCTAGAGACCCTGTGTGGGGAGCGTGGGAGACAGACAGGCACCCAGCTTGCCAGAGATGTGCCATATGGAGATGAGGGTTGCTTCTGAAGTTCCTCCAGCTACCTGAATGACACTAGCCATGGAGACTAACCTTGCCATGGAGACGTACCTAGCCATGGAGAGGTACCTAGCCATGGAGACGTACCTAGCCATGGAGAGGTACCTAGCCATGGAGAGGTACCTAGCCATGGAGAGGTACCTAGCCATGGAGAGGTACCTAGCCATGGGGATGTACCTATCCATGGGGAGGTACCTAGCCATGGGGAGGTACCTAGCCATGGAGACGTACCTAGCCATGGAGACGTACCTAGCCATGGAGACGTACCTCGAGTGCTGGGTGTTTCGCTGGGTGTGAGCTGTTGACCTAAATATAGGACGTAGATTCTTTCAACTGGTAGTCACTCAGTTGTGTCCGACTCTTGTGACCCCGTGACTCTTTGTGACTCTGTGTAGCCCTCCAGGCTACATGGGATTCTCCAAGCGAGAATACTGAAGTGGGTTACCATTTCCTTCTCCAGGGATCTTCCCCACTCAGGGATCAAACTTGGCTCTCCTGCATTGCAGGCAGGTTCTTTTTGTCTTTACCCTGCAAAACCCATTTTCAAATGGAGAAACTGAAACAGAGTTGTGATTCGAACCCAAGCCGTTGGGTCACAGATTTCCTAAGCAGAGTTTACCCATTTGGGGCTGGAGAAATAGGGACAAAAGGATGGATGGAATTCCTAAAGAACTCACAGAAAAGTGGGAAAGAAAGAAGCCAAGTTCAGAACTGGCCCAGAGGGGAGGACAGGGCCCCTGGGGCGGGGCCCAGGGGCAGAGGCTCTGTTGGGGTCAGGGCGGGGACTCCACTGAGGAAGTGATGGCAGGGAGAGGAGACCTCAGATGAACTCGCATCCCTGTGTGAGAGGCCGGGGGAAGGAAGTCAGGGAAGTGTCTGGATGGGGGGAGAAATCTGCTTGGCGCTGAGTCTGAGGAGGGGTCAGCAACAGGCAGTCCTGGCGGGGCAGGGCAGGGTGGCCGGAAACTGGCTAGGGTCGGGTATCTTCTGACCCATTGCTCAGAGCCACACCCCTGCCCCTCTGCCTGCTCCAAAACCCCCGGGGGAGGGGGACTGGGTGGGGAGAAGCTCCGGGGGGAGGGAGCCGAGGGCAGAGGAGGGCAGGATCACTCTCCCAGGCTTCGTCCAGGTGTAAGATGTCCTAGTTATGCCTCAGCTCTTAAGAGCCACCTTGACCTCTGTGCCCTGTCCACCTCAATTTGGAGATAAGACCCGGATGAGCAGCCCAGCCGGATGGCCTCCCGATCCCACCCCTGCCTGTGTTTTCCAAAGGAAGTGAAACCTCAGATTTGCCTCAAAACTTGCACTTTTCTTCCAAGCAGACGCCACCCGCCACGAGAACCGCCTGGCATTTGGCTGGGAGGACAAACTGGAAGCTTGCAATTTTCGGGCGTAATTGCACAGTTCCATATAATATTATTATATAGAACTTTTATTGCACTGAGAAAGTCCAAGCATTTCCTTTTCTTATTTACACTTGAGCCCAGTCCCTCCTCGGCTGTAATTTTCCCGCTTGCCCACTGCACAACTGATGGCTGTTGGGTTCCAGGAGCCGTCCCCAAAGAAAGGGCAATTAGGATGTGAGTGGAAACTGTTTAGTCACAAGCGGTTTACTCACGGAACGGGAATCAATTCACAAACACTGACCACTCGCCACATCTTGACTGGGGCTTCATGCTGTGCGGGGCTCTGAACAAGACCTTGCATCTAATTCTGAGGGGCTTCTGGCTTTCCTGACCAGTAAGAATAACCCACAGTCTTCCCTCGTGGCTCAGACAGTAAAGAATCCACCTGCTGATGCAGGAGAGGCAGGAGACGCAGGTTCAATCCCTGGGTTGGGAAGATCCTCTGGAGAAGGGAATGGCACCCCACTTCAGTATTCTTGCCTGGAGAATGCCATGGACAGAGGAATNAATAACCCACAGTCTTCCCTCGTGGCTCAGACAGTAAAGAATCCACCTGCTGATGCAGGAGAGGCAGGAGACGCAGGTTCAATCCCTGGGTTGGGAAGATCCTCTGGAGAAGGGAATGGCACCCCACTTCAGTATTCTTGCCTGGAGAATGCCATGGACAGAGGAACCTGGCAGGGTACAGTCCATGGGACTGCAAAGAGTCAGACACAACTGAGTGACGAATACACACACACACGCACACACACACAAACAAGAATAACCCATAGCAAAATATTAAGGAGAAATACGGACCAAGAGGGAACCCAGTGTGGGCTGGATCCTACAACTGGGGATGTGGGAGCCAGCAGGTGGAGGTCTGGGCAGAACTCCAGCACCAGGCAGCTGTGATGGAGGGACTCCTTGAGCGTGTTCAGCAAACACCCGCTTTTGAGCACAGTCCCTGGAGTCCAGCCTCCCTTGTGTCGGTTTCTCCAGGGCACATTTCAGGGGACAAGAGCTGTCCTTCCCTCCACCACAGTGGCTCAGCCACAAGTGTGTCCCACAAGTCCACAAGCCCCAGCCAGCACCAAGGGCAGGACGCTTTCACACCCTCTGGGGAGGGTGTCCGACTGTCCCATCCCCCATCTCCCGACCACCACCGTTCATCATCCATTTTCGCTGAGAGTTTTGGTCCCCAGACTACTATAAATTACAGTGAAAATATTCTCAAGGGACAAGAATCCCCCACCCCTCCCCCACCACTCAGTCCCCAGCCCAAAAAAAGCCCCAGAATGGGCTCAGCAATTTCTTCGTATCTCGGAAGTCTGGTCCCTCTTTGAAGTCTCAAGATCAAAAATGTTGAAGAAATACAAGGTTAAAGAGTTAGAAAAGAGTTAGTGAAAAACATCATTATTTGCAGAGGATATTACTGGATACTTTCCTACACAAACAATGGACAAGCTCAAAAACATAGCGGATCCCATTTACTTGGCAAAGAAAATAGATATAACACCTAAGAATAAGCTCAAAAGAAATGTGCAAGGTCCATACAAAGAGAATTTTAAAACACGACTGAAGCACTCTTTAAATAGAAAGTATAGCTGTGTTCGGATAGGGAGCTATAATACTGTAAACACGCCAGTTCCCCCCTAAATAGTTCAATCAATGCAATATGGTCCCAATAAAAATATCAAGCAGAATTTCTATTGAAATTAGATAAGCTAACTCTAAAGTTCGCATGGAAAAATAGGCACTAAATAGCCAAGAGATTTCTACAACAGATGACTAATGGGAGCAAGGGGACCAGCCTTACCAGATATGAAAACACATTATAAAGTCATAAAAATAGAATATTTGATCCTGGATCAAGAACAGAGAGACAGATCAAGAAGATGCCCATAAACAGACTCACACAAATTTATATACATGTGAAATTAGCAAATAGTAAAGGTGGGATTTCCATTTTAAGATGGATTATTCAATAAATAGGATGGGGACAACTGGCCAATCATGTAGGAAACAAATGAAACAAAATTCAGACCCCTTCCCCACTCCTTATACCAAATGATGGGTACAGCAACAATTTTAGAATTTTTAAAAAGAATCATGAAAAAAATCAGAAAATTGTTTNTGATCACTACGGATGTGTTCTGGGGCCTTTCAACTAATTGATCTATTTTCTGTCTGTAAAATGGAATTAATGACACCGGGCCATCTACCCCATAGGCGGTTGTGAGGATCAGATAAGAACTGAATGAGAACAGGCTCTGGCTGCCGTCGAGTCCTGTAGGATACAATTGTAGGATATTAGGAGTGGCCTACGGTCTGACTAGAATCTGCCTATGACACAGCACTGTTCCTGTGGCTAGAAAGGCAGGCTATACAGGGGGGTGGATTTTCTGACAGTAGAAGAGCCCACAGTTTCAGCCTCAGGAGGTCAACGCTGGTTAGTCCAACGTTTCTCATATAGCAACAGAGAACACAGGGAGAAGGAGCCAGGAGGTTGTTTTGGCACCTTCTGAACTTCAAGAACCTTGGGGAGGTCTGGTTGCAAATGATGGTCCTCCTGATAATCAAAACCTGACTGCTTTCCAGTCAACACCTATTACACAGTTATTAACTCATTCATCTTTCCCATTTTACAGGTGTGACTATTGAGCTCTAAAGGATTAAAGGGACTCATTCAAGGCACCCAGACAGGAAGAGGCTGAGCCTCCTGACCTGGATCTGGTCATTTATGCATTGCAGAATTCTTGATGACTCCCTTTATTTAAGAGATCCCGCCATTCCAGTCTGCCCATCCTAGGCCTTCACTGTCTCGTCTTGACTTTATTTCCCAGTGCTCTCTGACATGGAATCTCTCTTTAAAGCTGGCTTGTGCATTGCCTTCCAAACACACCATGCTCATTCCAGCCTTGTGCCTGTTGCTTTAAGCCGCCACACCTCCAGGCCCATGTTTCTAGTTAACAGTCTCTTCAAGACTACGGTTGAGTCTCACTTCTTGCCTAATACCCTTCGTCACTCACCTAAGGCAANTCTCTCTTTAAAGCTGGCTTGTGCATTGCCTTCCAAACACACCATGCTCATTCCAGCCTTGTGCCTGTTGCTTTAAGCCGCCACACCTCCAGGCCCATGTTTCTAGTTAACAGTCTCTTCAAGACTACGGTTGAGTCTCACTTCTTGCCTAATACCCTTCGTCACTCACCTAAGGCAAACCTAAAGCCCTCCTGGTTCTGGTCCAGACCGGGGACTGCGTCTTTCTCTCTCTCTTGCTCCCCTGCTCCCATTTCCATTTACCTCATTATATGTCAGGATGGCCCCCAAAGAATCTGTTTCTGGTATTCAAACCTTGTGAATTCCCTCCCATGTTGTATCAGGGTTGGTTGGTGTGGCCAGGGAAGTGATGATGTGAGATTTCCAAAACTAAGTGTTGAGAGACATTGCCACTTTTGCCCTGCTTTCTCTGGGTACTCCTGCTGAAGTTGGGAGATACAGAAGCAGCCTATGGAGGGGTCTAAGTGAGGAGGAACTGAGACCTCACCAACAACCAGCTCCAAGTTGTTGATGGCTAAGTGAGNGTTTCTGGTATTCAAACCTTGTGAATTCCCTCCCATGTTGTATCAGGGTTGGTTGGTGTGGCCAGGGAAGTGATGATGTGAGATTTCCAAAACTAAGTGTTGAGAGACATTGCCACTTTTGCCCTGCTTTCTCTGGGTACTCCTGCTGAAGTTGGGAGATACAGAAGCAGCCTATGGAGGGGTCTAAGTGAGGAGGAACTGAGACCTCACCAACAACCAGCTCCAAGTTGTTGATGGCTAAGTGAGCCATCTTGGAAGCAGGTCTTTCAATCCTAATCAAAGTTAACATGATCCCAGTCAGTCAGTGTCTTGACTGTAACTTCCTGGGAAACCTGAGCCAGATATCCCCAGCTAAGCTGCTTTTGAAATTCTGACTATAAAATCGTGAGAATAAGTGTTTAGTGTTGTTTTAAGCTGCTGAAGTTTGGGAGCATTTTTGTTACACAGCAACAGCTGACTAATGTACATTCCTCTCACCACCCCCCACCCCTCAGGAGTTAGAACCTTATCCCTGGCCCTTGCCCATTTATTGTCTTTATTGTTTTTCACATATAATCTTATTCGGGCTTCCCAGGTGGCTCAGTGGTAAAGACTCCGCCTGCCGATTCAGAAGATGCAGGAGACACGGGTCGATCCCTAGGTTAGCAAGATCACCTGGAAAAAGAAATGGCAACCCACTCCAGTATTCTTGCCTGGGAAATCCCATGGACAGAGGAACCTGGGGGGCTACAGTCCGTAAGGCTGCCAAGAGTTAGACACTACAGAGTGATTGAGAGCACACACACACACACAGTGTTGTTTAATCTTATATAATCTTGTTTCCTCAAGAAACATATGTGATTTATAATTCCCCCATATCTCCCATCATCCTTAGGGAGCTCTGAGAACAAAGGGTGAGACCAACAATCATTTTCTGACTTTCTATGTGCGAAGAGAAGGTGAGTATGTAACTGAAAGGCCATAGGACATGAATATACAATTTTTTCTGCTTGACTAGTACCCTTATAAGCATGCAAACAACTCAACTTGCACACAATACCTGCAAACCCACCACCTGAGATCCACAGCTCACGCTCACACTGGAGCATCCACGTGGGAGCACTCGTGAACATTCCCGAGTGTTCCACAGTGAGTCACGGTCATGATTCACCGCAGGGGTCTCCCAGAGGGACTGAGCGGGAGGGGGACCTGGAAAGGGCTATTACTTCTTACTAATGCCACTGAATGCTGGCTCCACACCCTTTCCAAAAATATTCCTTTCAAAGCTGGAGTAACAACCCCCACTTCTGATGCTCAATTCTAAATAGATGGTACGCCTCATTTAGAAGTTCGAGAATCATAAAGAGGAATACTGCCAAGGGAGTTGCTGCTACTGCTTTTAAGAAGCCCCACTCCCACCCGCAGTCTCTCTGGAGCTGCTGCCCCAGACTCCAGCAACACATCTCCAAACCCACCCAGGCTCTTCTCCCTACAGTAGCCAGTAGCCGGGTGGGAGGACACGACCCTTCCTCTACTCCTTCCCTCCTCCCATCTCTTTCCCAGGCCAGTCGGCTGAGTTTTCAAGACTAACCCAAAAGAGCTGAAGGGAGGAGGGAAGCCCTTTTGTGAAAGGGTGTCTAAACAGAGGCAGCCCCACCAGTTTCTTGGCTGGGTGGGTGGAGATGACCAAAGATACAATTATAACGGAGCCCATCCTCTCCCACAAGACCCGTTTTAACCAGTGTGTAATAAAGCCCCGGCTCATCCACCCTCTGATTTGGGTCAGATGAGATGCATTTTTAGCTTTTCTGGGGCATTCATGCCAGCGGGGGAAGCACAAGGGGGAAGAAACAAACAAATAGTCTGCAGTCATTGGAAGAGAGGAGTCAGGAGCTGACTGAGCAGGAACCCGGGAGTCCATCCTCTGCCTGCCACCACCACTAGCCAGTCTGGTCCAGACCTGGGCCGGGAGCGTGTCTCAATCTCTCTCTCGATCCCCTGCTCCCAACATCACGTGCTCTCCCGTACCATCTTCTTCACCTCTGCTCTCCTCTCCATTCCTGCTGTCGCTTATTCAGAAGTGAATCAATTCTCACCACCAGCTCCCAGGACAGGTGCCAGGATCCACCATGTGGGCCCTGCCTACCTTGCCTCCTGCCTGTCTCCAACAACCAGAGCCAGCATGCCTGGCTTCCACCACCTTGTCCCTGCTGCCAAAGCCTTGCTGCCTGTCAACTTCCTCAGTGCCCCTCGCCTCCCGACCTTTAGTGGGCTAACTCAGCTCATCCTTTCGGACCTGGCCCAGGCACCACCTCCTCCTGAGGCTAGGCACTTGCCCTCCCTCTCTCCCAGCTCTGACCATGTAGAGATGCTGCTGGAAAGTGGGTGTGACTGTGATCAACCTAGGGGAGAGGAGGGAGAAGCCAGTTGGATGTGAGGTGCTGAGAGTGGGGGGTCAGGATAGGGGGAGAGAGACCACAGGGGGTGCTGCGGGATGAGCTCTGGGTGTTAGGAATCCCCATAACCCATGGGGCAAGAGGGCTGCCAGGAATGGAGAGAAGCGTGTCCCCAGTCCAGTCCCAGTGCCTGAAAGGTGCTGACCAAGCAGCCACGGCGTGAGGAGGGGCTGGGGTGGGACTAGACGAGGCAGGGACAGGAGTGTGACCCTGCTCTGGCCTCCACAGGCAGAGGGACTGTCCATCCAGGGAGGAAAGCAAGACCCCTTGGAAATGTCTATAGGCAAACTGTCCTGAACATTCATTCATTAAGCCCCTCAGGCTGTTGGAGATGAGGGCAGAGGGTCTTCAGACACATAAGAAGTCCCTACTCCATGAGTATGTTGAGCAAACTATTTTGCACACATACACATTTGGCCAGTTTTCAAATGTGAGCAGATGGGATTGTGACAGATTCAACCCAAAGACACATGAAAACATTACTGAATCATAGGAGCCAGGTGGAGCCAGGCAGAGGTCCATGAAATGCTTTGAGCTTCAGAAAGGGATCCTCATCTTTTAAAAGATGAGCTCCCCACCCTCCAGGGCTGGAATGTGAGTTCCTTGACAGCAAAAATGGTTTGCTCCTCTCTACCCAGCACAGGATGGAGTATGGAGCTTCCTACCAGCAGGCATGTTTGTCGAGTGACTCACTGAGCACCCATGGGCCTTGTCATCTTGAAATGGTCGGCATCGCCTTGACTTTCCTGAGAAGAGATGACCCAGGAACATAAACAACAAAGCTCTCAGTAAGCAGCAAATGCTGAGTAAGCCCGGCCCTTCTAGCAGCGCCACCCGGCCACACACTGTGCCCCTGTGCTCGCGTGCAGCCAAGGAGAGCAAAACGCTAAACCAGAAAACTGCATGAATTAAATTCTCAAGGGGAAAATGAGAGAGTCTTACTTCTTCTGATTAAACAATCTATGGATCAGGATAAGGAGAATTTCCTCTAAAAACCTTCAGCACAATCATGCTTCACAATTGCTATAACCTAAAAACACAACAACACAGCCAACCGTGAGACAGATGTGTATAAGAGACAGCTGCTGGAAAGTGGGTGTGACTGTGATCAACCTGGGGGAGAGGAGGGAGAAGCCAGTTGGATGTGAGGTGCTGAGAGTAGGGGGTCAGGNCCTTCAGCACAATCATGCTTCACAATTGCTATAACCTAAAAACACAACAACACAGCCAACCGTGAGACACCCCTTTTTGTTCCTGAGTATTCACAGTTTGAAAGGTGAGGAGAGTGTCCGATTGAGGCCTGTGAAGAGGTTTCATCCCTGGGAAACATTCCCTCCGCTCCTCTCCCAGGAGGAGCTGGCTGAGCTGGGAGCATCCATCACAAAGGACTCCACGCTGGTCGACAATGTCTAAACCTCACATCTCACCTCACCCACAGAGCCCCTGAGCCCTGAGCAACTTAGACACATGAAGCAGTTTTAATTTCATGCACCACTTCCACACCTACTATGTGCCAGGTTATGAGTGGGCTCTTGTATATGTATTACCTCACTGAATCCTTCCAATGACCCTGTGAGCAAGTTATGTCTGCTCCCAGTTTCCTGTGAGGAGACTGAGCCAGGAGTGGTAAAGTCTCAAGTCCCAGGATGTGCAGTGAGTCAGAAGTCTGCTCCATTCTCAGGGCTCCATGTGAGAGCATCCAACAACCGACAGTTGGGATAATGGTGGAAGGAACTGGGAATTCGGTTTGCATACATCTTAAGACGGCTTCTAGGATGTCGGGGCTGGGTGGGATCTTCTATAGTTGAGGATGCTGAGGCCCAGAGAGGGGGAAAAGACATCTTCCTAGGCAGACAATGCAGCTTGCACTCCTAGCCACACCAGGGTGCTGGTTCTGGCACTGGGAACCACAGCGGGCATAGGGCATCCTTGTTTTGCCATCCCTGCTCAGCTCTCTGCTGTGGGCAGGAGTCTGTGACTCTGTCTGCCAGGACCCCAGAAAGTATTATTACATACCAACCTCACCTTGCAGGCTACCTCCCTGCTTCCCGCCGCCCAAAGCCCAAGGTGTGGCCAATTAAGCTTGGTTTTCTCAAGAGTTTCCTGGTTTAAGAATTTGAAAGCCCCATATTCTGGGAATCCCCTGGGTCTGAGCAGAGTGGGATACTAGCTCACCTAGAGGATTTCCAGCTTCTATATAAACCTCCCGCCTCCACTGCCCTTTGTGATCATGTAATTCAGCTTCCCGAGGCACAGTATGCAGGGCTTACAGTCCCGACCAACACCCTTGAGAGGCCCTGCCCCAGTCAACACCGAGAAAGAATTCCTGCTGTCCCTGTGGATTGTTCAACCCTGGCAACCCTGAGAGGGGGCAGCCCTCTGCCTCTGGCTCTGAAGGAGCATGGAGGGGCAGAAGGGGAGGAGACGATGTGAGGAAGATGGGAAGAAGCAGGGGATAACTAGTTAATGAAATCAAGACAAGGAGAAAAGGGAGCCAAGGGAGTTGTAGAGAAAGAGGGCAAGGCAGCAATATGGGTCATACAAATAAGCAAATGGCCACTTGCCACGGCCAGCTGTGGTCCAGGTTTCAGTGATGCCCACTGAGCAGAGTCAGATTTAGAGTTACACGGAGCTGTGGGATTACTTGGTTTAACACCCTCGTTTTGTAGATTTTGAGAAAACTATAGCCTATAGGACTGGAAGGTAAGGGTCTCCAGAGGATAATCATGTCAAACTATTTTNTGGTCCAGGTTTCAGTGATGCCCACTGAGCAGAGTCAGATTTAGAGTTACACGGAGCTGTGGGATTACTTGGTTTAACACCCTCGTTTTGTAGATTTTGAGAAAACTATAGCCTATAGGACTGGAAGGTAAGGGTCTCCAGAGGATAATCATGTCAAACTATTTTTCTTTCCCATACAACCCAGAACTTTCATGGTATTTTGTGAGTGACAGGTTCTTAAATGTTCATTAATAAGGATGGTGACAGAAGTGATATTTATCTCTGGCAATCCAGTCCTCTTCAGCAGGTCTTTCTGAGCCACTGTCAAGACAAGGCTGGATAATTATCTTGGAAATTTGAGCAATATGGCCACAAGGGATGAGAAGGCGGCCCCAATCTCCTGGGAAGCAGGAGAAGGACTGGCCCCACACGTGGGTAGCTGCTGTGATGGGGTGACTGGAGGTCACCTTACTAAGCTCTCAACACCCCAACGTACCTCTCTTCTCGCAGCCTGAAATGATGCTACCCAGCTCACCATTCCCACCACTGGGAATTCCCACCAGGGCAGATTTTAATGAGGAGCTCTTTTTTATCCTGCACCCAAGTTTTCAAGGATTTCTGGATTAGCTCAAGAGCGGTACATGTGAGCTCCTCAGGCCAACTGCCCACCCCCATGGAGGATCCAGGGCACCTGACCCTCGGGCCTTGAGTCCACTGTCCACACCACTGGCCATGCAAATTATTGGGAAGGGGAAGAACGGTGATAGAAACAGGGAGAAGAAGGGGGAATAAGGAGGGTGGTCTCTCGAAGAGGAGGGGATGAATGGGAGCAAGGGGAAGCGACTAAGGGACTAAGGAAAAGGGCAGGGGACAGTCTAATTTATAGAGAGGCAGAAGCCACAGTGGGTGGCTCATACTCCCGGCTTCCTGAGGGTGTCACTGACTATCCTCCCCTCCTCCACCCCAAAAGGACTCCCTGGTCAAAGATGTCAACTGTCAAGATCTGACATGCCTTTTTGGCTGGGGGAGGTCCCCACTGTGAAAGCCTCTGTGGAGTCAGAACCCGACGGGAGGACTGAGGAGCCGGTTTTGGGCAGCATGTTGGAAAGCTNGTTCCCAAGATCTTGAAGAGGGAGTCTTCAGGCTGGGGCCTGGGGAGAGAGGCAGGGCTCGTCTGCACGGTGACAGAGACGCCCTTCTCTTTGCTGTCTTACCACGCTGCAACTGGGAGGAGAGGAGGGGGCAGCTGCAGGACATCTGATGTCTTGGGATTAAGATCCAGTTCCTCTCTTGCAAGATGCATGACCCAGAAATGGTGGTCGGCCCCGCTGACTCATAGCTTCCCCTGTCAGTGACTGAGCGGAACTACCTTCACGGTCTCTTCAAGGTTTGACGATCCCTGAGTCCATGACAAATAAAACAGCAGCGGAAGAACCAGGTATCGGGCACCGGATAAGTTGCTCTGTTTCTCTGGGCCTTAGTCCCCGTCTTTGCAAAATGAGGGGGGTGATGGTTCAGCTGAGGTGTGTCAGCTTGTCTAGGCCCCAGCTTCCAGAAATCTGTTCACACACCAGTCTAGATAGAGCAGTCTAGGCAGGATTTTTTAGACGAGGTTAACATTTACATCAGCAGATTCTGAGTAAAGCAGATGACCCTCCGTAATAAGTGTGGGCCTCACCCAGGCAGTTCAAGACCCTAAGAGAAAAGAGACTGGGATCCCCAGGGGAGGAGGAAGTTCTGCCTTCAGACCTACTTCAGGCCTGAACCGCAACATCAGCTCTAACCTGGGTCTCCAGCCTGCAGGCCTGTCCTGCAGATTTTGCACTTGCCAGCTCTCACCATGACATGAGCCAACTCCTTGAAGTAAACGTCCCCTTCTTGCTTTCTGTACACACACACACTGTCGGCTCTGCTTCTCTGGAGAACTCTGACTAATGTGCCATAGTTGGATAAGTTGGTGGTCCTCAAACATGAGTCCTGTGGGTACCAACCCACGTTATATCACTGCTGCTGCTGCTGCTGCTAAGTCACTTCAGTCATGTCCAACTCTGTGCGACCCCATAGACGGCAGCCCACCAGGCTCTGCCATCCCTGGGATTCTCCAGGCAAGAACACTAGAGTGGGTTGCCATTTCCTTCTCCAGTGCATGAAAGTGAAAAGTGAAAGTACATCACTGCAGGGTCTCTTAAAACTACCAGCGTCCAGACCCCAACCTCAGACCAGTTGAACCAGACTCTCCAAGGATGGGGCCTGGGCGCTGGTGTTTTAAACTCCCCAGGGCATCTCCATATGCACAAGGCTGAGAACCACCGTAGAGTCACTTGGAAGCTTATTAAAAATTCGGCTCCACCTAGGACCTACAAATCAGAGCCTCTGGGGTGGGGTCTGGGCATCTTCAGATGGAAGGAGCACAGGGGTCAGCTTCTCTCTAAAATTTGCAATCTCTGGGCATGAACTGCATCTCAGGGCCCTCCTGGCTTCAGCAAGCAACAAGCCTGAGGCCTGCATTTCGGGGCCGGAGCTCACAGGCCCTCTCAGGCAGAGGCTGAGGCCATCGCAGCGGGAGAGGTCAGCAGGGCACTGCATTTGAGATGAGAAGCGGCTGTGCCTCCCGCCCTCCTCGCCCCCCCCCCCCAAGGGCAAGCAGCACCCACCAGGAGGCCACCCGCCTCCCGGGGTGGGGGCACACACAGTGTCCCGCCCACCTTGACTCCCCGCCCCGGGAGGGCCAGGTGCAGACAGGTGCTCACACACCCCATTGTTGCCTCACTGGCTGAACAGATGGACGCATTGTCTGCTCAGGGCTGGGCTCACCTGTCCCCGCGGTTCTGTGGGCGGCATGCCTCTCCCCATTCCCGTCCTCCCTGCTCCAACCTGAAAGGGCCCTGCCCTTCCTCATCCCGTCAGCTCCCCACCATTCTCAGGGCCCCGCTGAGACCCTCTCCCCCGAAAGGTCCTCCTGACTTCTCTGCCCACCCAGAGTGCATCTGACAGGATGATAAGTGTGCCCTCCAGCTATCTCACCCACGTGCCCTCTGTCATCCCCAGACTGTGGAAAGGGGCCACCCCCCGGGTCTATCCCAAATAAGGCAGGCAGCTGTGAGAAGGCACGCTTAGGAAATCCCCGCCTTGTGGCCAGGGGAGGCCCACCAGCAGGTCAGCAGGTTGGGATGCTCTGGCCTCTCGCACGGCACCCCGCCCTGACTCCTATCTAGGAGCTTCTGTTATCAGGGGCGAGGCTTCGAGCTGTGCGTGTCTGGCTCTGTCCCTTCCAATTCCAGGACCCTTGACCAGAAGGCCTCCCCACCACCCTGTGAGTGGAGCCAGAAGGGTGTCCACTGTCCCCAGGAGAGGCACAAATGAGTGGTAGTATTCGAGCCCAGGTGGGAGACTCGGCAAAAAAATGTGATAAAAGGCTCATGGGGTTGGTGGCTGGGCAATCACCTCAGGGGAGTCCGGTCTGGCCCCTGGTGGAGAAGAAGAGGGAAGGTATGTATCAGGCTCTGGGTGAGACTCCTGGGATTGCTGCCCCATTTCACAGGGGAGGCAACAGAGGCTCTCAGAGGTGACTTCACTTACTCAGGGCACCTGGTGGAGCCAGGACTCAAACCCAGGTCTGTAAGACTTCCAGGGGATGCCAAAGAGGCAGATGGACTCACTGCTTCACCCACTCAACACACACGTTAAGCAGGCATGGTGTGCCAGGCATTATGGAAACATATGGCACTGAGCCAAGGTCCACACTGAGTTTCGATTCTAGTGAGTGAAAAATGGCATATTTGGGGCCCTGACATCCTAGAAAACAAGATTTGGTGCTGCCTGCTCGATTCTAGAATTAGCTCCACTAGGAGCTGGCACGGCAAGCCCCTGGCTACAGACTGGCCTCCCGCTGTCAAAGTCACAAAGACACTGTCATTGGGTGGCACCATCTGAGAAAAGAATTGATGTTACCTTGCCAGTCAAAGTATAGAAGTGGCGGGAGGCAGAGGAGGAGCAAGGCTGTCCACGGTCTTAGGGGATGATGGCCAAGAAGCCAGCAACGCTGGGAAGAAACTGCCCCGTCCCAACGCGGGGCCACACCTCTTTCCATGCAGTGTTCTCCTGGAGAAGAGAAACCCCCTGCCCTGAAACAGCACCAAGAGGTCAGGTCAGAGACTCCCCCTCAAGTCCTACCTTGCATCCCTATACCCCGTCACTCCTTAAAAGTCTGCATCAGACTTGAAGCCCAGAGTAGCTACAAAGGGGCACAGGCACCTGGGCGTGATGGAGGGAGGGATGCATTCACGCCATCATGACAGTTCTGGATAAGAAGACATACCAGGGACCGCTCCCTCCCATCTTTCCTGATGTTTCTGTGCGGATTCTTTCCTTAGCTTCCTTCTGAGCCTGCATTATCCCCTTTCCCAGCATGCCTCACAGCCCAGCCTCGTGCACCAAAAATTCCCATTAGAGTATACACCAAGATTTCTGGTTCAGAAAATGTGCACATGCCATTTTGATTGCAACTGCTTCTTCCCAGCAGCTCCTTAAGGGCAGGGATCACGTCATACTCCTTTAATGCCTGCAGCACAGTGTCTGGTACATTGCAATGTACAAGCATGATAAATGAATGAAAATTTCATGAGAACTATGGATTCTAAGATATCGCAAATGCAATAAAACACACTTTACACAAAAGCACTATACATACTGTTTAGCTGGTTCAGAAAGCCACTGCGGCTAACCCAGGTCCTTGTTATGAACACAAATGATGACCTAAGAGTCTCTGAAAAATTCCTGATTATCTGTCACTAGGAGTAAAGATGCATGGATGACTCAACGCCACCAAAATAAAGCAAAAAACCCCACAACAACCCAACTCAAAAATGAGCCAAAGATCAACTAGACAGTTCTCCAAAGATATTCAAATGACCAATAAGCACCTGAAAAGATGATCAGTGTCACTAATCATTAGGGAAATTCAAATCAAAATCATAATGAGATACTACCTCACACTCATTTGGCTGGCTAGTGTCAAGAAACCAAAATGTGCTGGTGAGAATGTAGAGAAATTGGAATGCTTGTGCACTGCTGATTGGAATGCAAAATGTTGCCGCTGCTATGGAAAACAGTAAGGTGATTCCTCAAAAATTTAAACATAGAATTGCCATATGATCAACAATCCCGCTTCTGGGTATATCCCCAAAAGAACTGAAAACAAGGACTCTGAGAGAGATTTTTACGTCCATCTTCACAGTAGCCTTATTCACAATAGCCAAAAGGTGGAAACCACCCCAAATGCATCAACAGGTGAATGGATAAGTATATCCACACAAAAACCATAAAAAGAAACGACACTTTGAAACATGCTTCATCATGAATGAAACTTGAAAATATTATGTTAAGTGAAATAAGTCAGTCACAGAAAGACAAACATTTTGTATGATTTTGTCCATATGCTGCTGCTGCTGCTGCTGCTGCTAAGTCGCTTCAGTCGTGTCCGATTCTGTGCGACCCCATAAACAGCAGCCTGCCAGGCTCCCCTGTCCCTGGGATTCTCCAGGCAAGAATACTGGAGTGGGTTGCCATTTCCTTCTCCAATGCATGAAAGTGAAGAGTGAAAGGGAAGTCACTCAGTCGTGTCCGACTCTTAGCGACCCCATGGACTGCAGCCCACCAGGCTCCTCCATCCATGGGATTTTCCAGGCAAGAGTACTGGAGTGGGGTGCCATCGCCTTCCCCATATGACATACTTGAAATTGACAAATCCACAGAGACAGAGAGCAAATGGTGGCTGCCAAGGGCTGNGACTCTTAGCGACCCCATGGACTGCAGCCCACCAGGCTCCTCCATCCATGGGATTTTCCAGGCAAGAGTACTGGAGTGGGGTGCCATCGCCTTCCCCATATGACATACTTGAAATTGACAAATCCACAGAGACAGAGAGCAAATGGTGGCTGCCAAGGGCTGAGGGGTGGGGAATAAGGAACCATTGTTTAATGGCTATGGAGTTGCAGTTTGGGGTGATAAACAGAGGTTCTGGAGATGACGAGCAATAATGCTGCACACAGTCTGTGTACCTGATGCACCTGAATAATACCCTTAAATGGTGAATTTCATGTTATATCAGTTTTATGATGAATGAATGAATGAAGCATGGATGCCCCTTGGAGGCCGCCTGAGACGTGAGGAAGGCATTTGATCTCTGGAATCAGTCACTATCTCTAGTCCCAGCTGTGTGTGGGATCACGTGACACTTTGCCTCTGTGAATTTCAGGTTCCTCATACGGCAACCCGCTACAGTATTCTTGCCTGGAGAATTCCAGGGACAGAAGAGCCTGGCAGGCTATAGTCTATGGGATCACAAAGAGTTGGACACAACTGAGTGACTAACTTTTCATCTGTAAAATGGGTAGGAATACCCTAAACAGAGGTAAGGTACTTACGTCACAAAATGGATCCAAGAATTAAATGTGAGCTGATACATGCAGCTTACAGGACAAGGAAGGAAAAGTTACCTCTCCCTCCTCCCCAGCCAGTCCCTGGACAATCACTCCTGTCGACCAGGTTTGCCTTAGGCGCCCAGCTCCAGCTCACCTTTCCCCAGGGATGCCCAGCCTTCCCACGTCTCGCTCCTGAAGGCAGGCCACCAGCTTCCCACACTCGATTCATGGAGGCAGGGGGTGAGCTGGCCAGGCCTTATTAGTGCCTCCTCAAGGTGCTTGCAACAAGCAAACAAGCAAAGACCGAAATGGGAAAGGTAGAATTTCACTCTCCGTGGGAAGTTTGTGGCAGAAGTATTTTTAGGATGGGAGAAGGAGGGAGGTATTTTTAGGATGGGGTACTCTTCCCATTACTCCTCTAATCCCACTTCCCCAGTATCCACCTACTCTTGGGGGGGAAGGGTGGACAGGGGGGCCCCTAACTGCCTCGTTTGGGAGCCGAGGCAGAGCCCCCTCTGAGAGGAGTCGGTCACCCTACAGCTCGCCCTGGGGCTGGGACCCCAGGTGTGCGACCCCAGCCAGGTCCTGCCAGCCTCATCCCTTTGGCAAATGGAGCATGGAGTTCCCTTCCCCCTGCCGGCCACATCCTCACTCTCCCTTCAGGATGACCTGAAAGGGAAGTTTATAAGAGGAAAAGGAATGAAAAGGATCCATTTAACAGTGCACAGTGGGCGGGGGAACTTCCTGACAGGAAACGCTGTGGAAACCGGGCCTGTCTGGCCATGGAAAACTGGTTTGGCTCAGAATCGGCCAGAGTGGACAGGAGACCTCGGGCAGCCGTACATCACAATTAAACTGGACTTGTCCAAGTTCACGCTCTTTCTTGTCCCCTCTAAAGTGAACAGACACTATAATAATGTGCACGCCACAGGGGGAGAAAGGTACCACTTTTTTTAATCCAGGGGGAAAAAAAAAACCCACTCTAAGGGGGGAAAAAAAACCAACCCTAATTTAGGTCGAAGAGACATAAAGGACTACTGCTTCGGAGAAGGAAATCAGCAGCAGATGTAGGCAATGAGCAGAGCCAGGCCGAGCAGGGCCCCTGCCACCGGGCCACCAGCCTGAGTCACCAGGGCGGGGAGGGCGGGCGGGCAGGCGGGGCGACGGGCAAGGGGTGTTTATCTTTATTCTTGGGCTGGGGTGTGGGGTGCCAGAAACAATGGGAACAGAAGAGTCCCTGGGGCTGGGACAGGCACGGAGTTGCAGGCAGGAACAGACAGGCTCCCAGCGGGCTGCTCTTCTGGGCCAGAGAATTCAAACAGGCCCTGAACCTGAACAGCCTCCCCGTTCCCCACCCAACAAGACCTTGCAATTCCCAGTTCACAGGGCTAAGTCTGGCTGTGGCTGGCCAGCTGGTCTCCGCCCCTGCTTCCCCACCCAACTATCTTTAAGAGCCCGGCCCGGCCATCCTGCTGCTGGCGTGGGTGGCTCAGCTCTGGCCCGGGCTCCTGCTCTGCTCGGCACCTTGTCCTTGGATCGTGTTCCATCTCCGCTCCTAGCAGTTCCCTTCTTTCCCTTCGCTTGAATTCATTTCCTGCAGTTGCCAAGGGAAATGTGAGCTCCGGGGATGAAGGCCTGGCACCTGCATCTTAGGACCCCAGCTCAGCCTGCAGTGAGCAGCCTGGGGTCACTGCCCTTGGAATGTGGGCTCTCAGGGACAGGGATGGTCCCTATCTTGGTGGCCCTCTAGCCCTCCAGGAGTGGGCCAGCTCAACGAGTGCCTGTCAAACGAAAGGATGAGTACCAGGCGGCGTCCAGAGAGCCGCCCAGGAAAGCACAGGGGCTTAGAACATCCCTGCACCCTGAGTGGATAAGCACCCACCCTTGTATAAAGAGGATGGTTTGCATNCTAGCCCTCCAGGAGTGGGCCAGCTCAACGAGTGCCTGTCAAACGAAAGGATGAGTACCAGGCGGCGTCCAGAGAGCCGCCCAGGAAAGCACAGGGGCTTAGAACATCCCTGCACCCTGAGTGGATAAGCACCCACCCTTGTATAAAGAGGATGGTTTGCATGAGACCCTGAAGTCAAGTAAAGACAAAACGTGGTCTGCGACATAGCGACCCGATTCTCCCAGCACACCTCCCCCCCAAATCTCCCAGTGATACAATGAAGAAGGGCTGGAGAGCCTGCCCCTAAAGATGCTCCCTGGCCCAATGCAGAAAACAGAATCAAAGCATCTCTTAGCAGGAGGGCCTCAGAGCTCTGCAGCCCGGGAAGTGGAGTTGGGAAACGGTACCGTCAAGGACATCTGCTTGTCAAAGGAACTGAGACCCCAGTCTCCTGCTGTTTCAAGTCCTTCCCATTCGATGAGGTGTTTGTGGTGAGTCACATAGTTATTAACATACTGGCCCCCTGCTTTTTTTAATTCTCAAATTTTCCTTGACCCTTAGACCCCGCTAGTTAATTAAACTCACATCTTTGCCAGCATCAAAATAGGTCATCTCTCAGAGTGCAGAGGGAAGAAGGAGAAGAGAAAAGAGGTGTTTGCAGTGTTCCAGCATTCAAGTCCCTGCACTTTATCTCAGGCATTGCTTCTCCCACCCACAGTGCTACGGGCATCATCACTAAGAAACACATGTCTGAGCCTTGTCAGTGTGAGTGCCGCCATGGCTTACATCAGTACCCAGCTCACACAACAGACTCTTGCTTTCTACCTAGTCATTCTACCTACCTCTTCCTGTTCCAACGCCCACCTGGTTCTTTGAGTGAAAAGGGACATAAAAGGGACCCTCCACTTTTAGCTGCAGCTCCTTGCATTCTTGTCTGGCACTGTGGAGGGGCTTCTAGCTTGAAGATGAACAAGAAGACAGAAGCAAGGTCAAAGTGGCAATAGCCAGCCCAAGGGGAGCAGGCACGCGCTTGAACCTCCAGGGACCTATTGGGGCCTGGGGTTCCAGGAAGCCCAGTAGCAACCTTCCTTCCTCTATTGTGGGCTTGGCCAGGATCAGTGAGCATTGTGCAGTTCTGAGTTGATTTTTCTACAACCCCAGGTCCTCACTCCCAGGATGGGATCTAGGGGCTTCACCTGTAGCTNTGAACCTCCAGGGACCTATTGGGGCCTGGGGTTCCAGGAAGCCCAGTAGCAACCTTCCTTCCTCTATTGTGGGCTTGGCCAGGATCAGTGAGCATTGTGCAGTTCTGAGTTGATTTTTCTACAACCCCAGGTCCTCACTCCCAGGATGGGATGTAGGGGCTTCACCTGTAGCTTCTGGGAGAGTGAGAATCCCGGGCCTGCTTCCAGTTCTTCTGGAGGAGGGGTGGATAAATCCCTTGGGCTTTTTTTCCCCTCAGTGTCGGTTTTCTCCTCCCTGCATCTGAATGGGAGAGTGTTCAGGTTAAACGGAGGTGCCTAGAGCGGCCCCACCAGCTGGGCTGGCTAATCCCCCAGCACCTGCAGAAATCGGAAACACGGGACCCCAGCTGTCCTCGGCAGACTGAACACATAATCCATCTACGTGTACTTAAGACAGCGCCTGGCACTGGAACTCGGTGCGAAAGGAGGAGCTGCTCTCTGTCCTCTCCTCCTTCCTCCCCAGGGCAGGTTCAGGCAAATCCAGCAGATGCCCACTGAGCCCCTTCAATGCCACTGGCAGTCCCGGGCCTGCTGCTACAGGAATGGGAGGCAAATGCGTGGTCCTCCGCAGGGCCTAGGGGGTCAGGACACCCCTGAGTGGGCTGCTTCTGTGTTACACTACTTTGGGGAGGTCATCTACTCCCATGACCTGATTTAATTTTCACAATTCTGTGATGTAAACGTGTCCTAGTTTCCTTATGAGAAGACTGAGGTTCCAAGAGTGAATAAAGGAACTGACAATCTGGGAGCAGTTTCCTTGCACTCAGCCATGAGTTCGATGTGGTAGGGGCCTGGGAAAGAAAAGCAGAGCGAGGCGGCACCCTCAGAAGAGGGCAGGTGCAGGCGGGCATTTCCCCCAGGGATGGGCCACCAGCAGCTTTTCTCTATCCGGGACACTAACCCCAGATGCTCCCTGCTTTCCAAGCACTGCCTGGCCACTGAGAGCATGGCTGAGGCTCAGGAAATACTGGTTGTCCAAGTGGCTGATTTCCCAAGTGGAGCAGACAAAAGAAACCCAGGGGCAGGTGAGGGCTCTGGGCTTGGCAGGAGCCTAGTTCAAGCTACTGATGGATTTGCGTCCTCATGGATCCACTGAGCCCTTGGGATGGCGACTCGCACAATGTGATGCCTCCACGGGGCACCCCCTGGACCTGCAGGTCAGAGCCAGGGGTCCCATAATGCACCGCTCCACTGAGGACTCACAGGAGCCCAGGGGCACAGGGTCTCTACAGCCTCCTTGTCCCCACCCTCCAGCCCTGACCCCACTCACTTTTTCCATTAGTCTAAATAAATCAAGGAGGAAAAACTGAAACTGTTGCTCAGTTGTGTCCGACTCTTTATGACCCCAAGAGCTGTAGCCTGCCAGGCTCCACTATCCATGGAATTTCCCAGGCAAGAATACCGGAGTGGGTTGCTGTTTACTTCTCCAGGGGATCTTCCTGACCTAGGGATGAACCTGGGTCACCTGCATTGCAGGCAGATTCTTTACCTTGATTCTAAATCAAGGAGGAAGCTTCAATGAAATACTCACCTGGCTAAGTACCTCTCCTTAGCATCCCACGTGTGTGTGTGTGTGTGTGTGTGTGTGTGTGTGGGTGTGGGTGTCTGATTGCCTCTAACCAAGAGAGCACCCAAGGTCCTTCCCAGCAAAGGCAATGGAAACAGAATGGAGAGAAATTTATGTATATATTATTTAGGTGAAAAAGTGAGAAAAAATTCCTCCTCCTTTTTTTCTTATTTATAAAGGCTCATTCCTAAAAATATTAGAAAAATAAAAGTCACTGTCTATCTGGCTGTTTGGGGTCTGCCCCATTCACACCTTGTGATATCTACATTTCTTACACATACAGGTGTTTTAAAAATGGGAATATACAATAAACTGCCTTGTAATCTGCCTGTTTTTCACTTAACAATATTTATACATTTCCCCCCATACTGCCCCTATTGCCTTTACTAGAAAGGAGTTTAGCTGGTCTCTTAGTCACAGGTTGTCACGTATACCTTGAGTGTTTAAAGCCAGGTTAGTACTTAATTAAAATCTCCCCTTTGATTTAATTTGACTAGTTGAAAAAAATATTGGAAAGAAAAAAAAGAGAGAGAGAGTCTGTGGATGCACACTGGCAACTACTTTGAAAAATTTTGTTCCAGAACAAATGTTTGAAGAATTCTCCCTCTGTCCTCTGGGATTCGAGCACCCAGCCCCTCTGAGTGGGAGGAACGGCTTGACACATGAACACTCCTGCGAAGAATCTGGGAGCGGGTGGGTGCAAGTCCTTGGCCCTCCAGGACTCCTTGAGGTCTATGTCCTGCTCACCGGGGACCCACTGCTGAAGGCTGTGTTCCCAAAACTCAGAATTAAAGGAGAAACTGATAATTATCCAGTCAGTTGAGACAAAGTAGATGGTCACACTTGAGGCCCACCTGGAGGTAAATGTTTTGGCCCTGAGCTATTTAGTGTGGCTGAATTAACCGGGTAACCATCAGGGCTGCCCACCTGCGGAGTGTCATCCTCCCACAGCTGAGCAGGGCACACACAAACCCAAAGTTAAAAGTTGAAAAAGTTCCCAAGTGCTGTGCCCAAGAGCATTTTAGCACAGGAAATCTGTTCCCAATACCCCTCTCTTAGTGGGGGTGACAATTAGGAGAAGGAGGTGGGTGGCACTTGAAAGCATCTTACTTGTGACTCTGATATGGCACCCCCTAATCCACCCCAAGCCTCCTACCTCCACTGAGGGTCCCTGTGATAAACACCCCAAACTGGGGGATGAGGAAGGACGTGGGGGGCACACCCACACACCCAGCAAACCCAAGCCTGATATGGGGCCTGGCATGGAGCAGCTGCTTGAGCCAAGTCATTGAATGAATGAATGAACAAGTAGAGAAGTGGGGTGAGAAAGTGCAGTCAGGGCGTATGTACAGGATGCCAGAGTTCAGCTGTGTCAGCATCAAAGGCCTGTGTGGAGGTGGTGGGTGATGAGCAGCTGCAGGTACAAGAACTGTGAGAGCAAGGACCCCATTTACCGAGCACCTGTGAGCGCCCAGGCCTGGGGTCCCTCTCTGCGTCCACCATCCTCCCTGACGGAGCTGGGCCTTACCGTTGCCACCTCCCAGCAGGCAGGACCAGCTCGGGCCCTACCCGATGCCCTGCTGCCTCTCCCAGGCTGTCCATGGGAGAGGCTTGGCAGACTCACCACAAGAGGCTTTCCATCCCTGACCTCCTCCAGCTCCCACAGCAGGTCCAGCTTGAACTGAAGCTGACCCACCCAAGCTGATCCACCCAGAGTCAGAGTGTGCCAGGTCCCATCTGGGAGGGCCTGGGCACCCGGCAGCCAAGCATCTGTGGTTTGCAGGAGCAAGCTGTCCACCAAACATGACTCTTCCTAAGGTGGATGGAGTTGAAGGCCACAAGCTGGACCCTCAAATGGTTCCCTCAGGCTTGGAGATGATGGGAGATTGGGGTGCAGCTGGATTTTGTTGCTAAGACGGCCTTCTGGCTCATCTCCCAAGATTCCCATATCCCTTCTTCTTTCATCTGTTCATTCATTCACTTAACAAATAATTATTGAGCACCTACAAAGTGCCAGGTTTTGCGTTGAGAAAGGAGTTCTAAAACGAGGGTGCATTCTACAGGGCCTGTGTCTCTAGCACCTCTTGAGATGAGAATGAAGACCCGTGGGGCCTATGTCACAGGTGCCTGCACAAAGGCAGGAAAGTGGGCCTTTCCACCTCTGCAGAGAGCCTAGTGGGACCCCCAGCAGGGTGCCCTTGGGGTAGGCAGGACCCCCTCCACCTTGGGTCTGTCNGGAGTTCTAAAACGAGGGTGCATTCTACAGGGCCTGTGTCTCTAGCACCTCTTGAGATGAGAATGAAGACCCGTGGGGCCTATGTCACAGGTGCCTGCACAAAGGCAGGAAAGTGGGCCTTTCCACCTCTGCAGAGAGCCTAGTGGGACCCCCAGCAGGGTGCCCTTGGGGTAGGCAGGACCCCCTCCACCTTGGGTCTGTCCCCTGGCCCACACTCCACAGGCGGCAGCAGGCCAGCCCTGCAGGACAGTGCAGCAGGCCCCAGCGTGGGGACAGTGAGTCAGCAGGTGTACCCAGGAGCAGTCATGCCACCCTCCAGGGCACGCAGGGGGCTGTGGTGAGCACAGACCCAGACCCGCCGAAAGCTCAGCCGCAAGAAACCCAGAGTGGCAGGAAGAACCAGAGAAATACTATTGCTTACGACTTCCACGGTGACCCTAGTTTATACCCAGGGAGTATGACATAAGAGATAGGCTGTCCTGGCTATGGATATTAGGAATTATAGAAGGGTCTTTGTTTTTAATTGAGTTAAAAGTCATATAACAGAAAATTGACCGTTTAAAGTAAACATTCAGCGGCATGTAGTTCATTCACAATATCGTGCAACTACCACCTCCATCTATTTCTAAAACCCACTCCTCATCCTAAAAGGAAACCTCATAACCATTTTGCAATTAAGCCCTGCCTCCCCGCCCCTGCCAGCTCCTGGCGACCACCAATCTGCTCCTGTCTCTATGGATTTACTCATTCGAAATATTTCATATAGCTAGACTCATATGTGACCTGTTGTGTCTGGCTTCTTTCACTTGGCATAATGTGTGCACAGTGTGCCTGACTTGTAGAATGTACTAGTAATTCCTTCCTTTTGAGAGCTGAGTGATATTCTATTGTATGGATATAGTGCAGTTTGTTTATTCATTTAATGTTTGATGGATTTTTGCTCTGTTTCAACTTTTTGGCTATTGTGAATAGCGCAATATGAAACGGGTGTTCATTCAACAAGCATTTATTTGAATCTGTTTTCAGTCCTTTTGGGTCTATTCTCAGGAGTGGAATTGCTAGGGGAATTAAATTTTTAGAGCTGGAATGAACTTAAAGGTCAGTTATTCCAATTTTATAGGTGGGGAAGCTGATACCTGAGTAGATTATCTGCCCTGTTGGGGGTCACACTGTGTCAGGATGTGAAGGGTGGCTGAAAGCCAACATGCCAAGGGCTCTCTAAGTTCATCAGATATAAGTCAAGACTCATCGCCTGTTGTGGGTTCCATCTTGTGGGGGTTCCCTGGCGTCCAGCACAGAGTCTCTTGCACGTTGATAAGGCACTGGTATTTGTGAAGTGAACAAATGGAAGAAAACATTTCCAACCAGCTTCTAAAAGCTTTACCTTTTACCCATTCTGAAAAGGAATGTGCCCATTACCCCATCTTGAAGGTTCAAAGCATCTTGGGGAACAGCTCTACAAGAGTCAGAATAAATGCATCCTTGGAGGAGATGAGCACCACCGTAGTGAGATCAGGGGGTGCCTGTCACCCTATTTTCTAATGGTTTCACTTCCTGACTACTTCAGCTTCTCCTCAACACCTCACGCAGTAGGGTGGATGATGCTGGCTGGGCCTTACTGAACCACAGTGGCCCAAGGAGATGGCAGGTGGCCCACCCTGGGCCAGACTCTCAGGGCCCACAGGCCTGGTGGAATGCGCTCGCGCTGGGAGGAGGTGGTACGCTTGCACCTGCCTGATTGGCCAGCGATACCACTGGGCTCTCACGGTACCAAGCAGTTCCATCTTGCAGGTCATGATGCAGCCCCGAGGACTTCTGCCTGGGGTCTGTGGTTCTGCTTCCAAGGAGATGGAGCAAAGGAACCTCTGCTGGCAAGAAAAGTCTGGTCTGTGGGCAGCAGAGAGTGCCCAGCAGTTGCGGGGCCCGGGCAAGCTCTCTCCTCATCAGTCTTCCACCTGTAGGACCATCGAAGCTGTGGCCAGCCGCACCATGAAGCCATCCTCACGACACAACTGCTCCTCCCAAAACAGGGAGCTGTCACCACACAGGTGCAGGGCCCACTGCCATTCCAGTGGTTTCTCTGGAAGCACGTGGTGTGGAGGTGACATCTCAGGGTCTCCACTGGCTACAAGGTGATAGCCCCGGATCAGATCAGCCCTCTGTGGAGCACAAGGGCTTCTGGGTCAGCGTGCTGGCAGCCTAAACGATTCAGGCACCTCTAGGACCCCTGGCCTGCATCCAGCGCCCAATAGCTCTAGTCCTAGGCACAGATGTGTGACTTTCAGGTGTCTGAGTGTCCCTTAAATCATCAGTGCTGCCAGTAAATGAGCAGCTGGGGATTTACCTCATCCTTCCACGGAGGACGCCTCTTTACAACCTTCAATAGACCCCAGTGACAGTCCATACACTTCAGGTACTGACGTGCATGAGGAAGTGCAAGGAGACATCAGCAGGGCTCAGATTAACACAGATGAAAGGAAGGAGCAAGGGCTTGAAAGTCATAATTCCCAGGTCTCCTTCCACTCCTCATTCTACCCCTTCCTGGCCTTGGCAAGTCATTTGTGCTTGCGGGCCTCAGCTTCTGCATCTGGAAGGGGAGGAACGGCCTCTGCACCATCCCCCGACGCTCTGCAGGAATCTCCATACACGAGCACACCTGGACGCACGTTGGAGGTATGACAACAGGCTGTGGCTGACGCAGCACCATGGGACATGGACCGAGCTGTCCCGACACGCAAGTGGATACGGGCTCTGCCGGTCCCTATCTTGGTTGCACACACAGCTACAGAGTCCATGAGGCCAGAGCAACTTCAGAGCCCACGTTCCCCCCCCGCCCCCATCCTCTTTGCCTCTGCCACTGCTGGGAGCCTGGGCATGCTCATGAGTTCCTTCCCACCTCTTCCCCTATTTGGAATCTGTGCATTCTTTATGGCACTCATGCTCTGTTTAGCCTCTCAACAAGCATTACTGCCATCTTCTCCTGGGAGCCAGATCCCAAGCAGATATCCATCTGTCCCTGGAGGAGCCACAGCTGAGAGGACCAGGCAGCATCTTGTACAGATAAACAAGCTCTCTCAAGGGTAATATTTGAGGATAAAGATGTGTAACAGTAGTAGTGGGGCAGCAGAAAGGAGGGGGTCAATGGACTTCCCTGGTGATCCAGTGGTTAAGCATCTGCCTGCCAACACAGGGACACGGGTTCTATTCCTGGTCTCGGAAGATCCCGCATGCTGCGGTACAACTAGGCCCGGGCAGCACAACCACCAGGCCTTGAGCTCATGTGCCACAGCTGCTCAGCCTACGAGCCGCAACTACAGCAGCCCGCACTCTTGAGCCTGTGCTCCACAAGAGATGCCTTCGCAAAGAGAAGCCTGCACACTGCAAAGAAGAGTAGTCCCCATTCGCGGCAACTAGGGAAAGCCTGTGCGCAGCAACAAAGACCCGGCACAGCCCCAAACAAACAAATAAGAAGGAGGGGTCAAGCCTGCTGGTGGGGCTTGAAGGACTGAAACCACCTTAGAAGAAGTGGCCCTTGAATGAGCAGCAGACAGAAGAGATGCTGGTTTGATCCCCGGGTTGGGAAGATCCCCTGGAGGAGGGCATGGCAACCCACTCCAGTATTCTTGCCTGGAGAATCCCATGGACAGAGGAGTCTGGCGGGCTACAGTGCCTGGGATCGCAAAGAGTTGGACATGGCTGAAGTGACTTAGCACGCACGCATGCAGACACGTGGGCAGAAGACTCTCTGCCTGAACTGTCCTACATGGAAGCTACCAGCCACGTGTGGCTACTGAGCCCTGGAAATTCAGTGAGTCAAATGAAGATGAACTGTGTGTGTAAAATATACACCAGATTTTGAAGACTTAGTACAAAAACAGAGTAAAAGAGAGAATAAATAATAAATAATTTTATATGAATTACATGTTGAATGATAATATTTCGAATACACTGAGTTAAATAAAATATGTCACCAAGATTAGTGCCATCTATTTCTTTTTTTTAATGTGACCACTGGTCTGTATACTAGAGAAGAAAACTGGTCCTTCACGCTTTGAGCATCACAATGGTTTGGGCTTTGAGGCATTCTGAGTGAATTGAAATGAAAACAGTCTCCACAAGGCATTTGTTTTCTACATAATTATTTGCCATCCCCTTGAACCGCCTGCTTGGAGACGATTCCAACACGCCGAGCCTTTTAACAGGTCAACAGAGAGTGAGACAGTTGGGGTAAGAGGTGGGGTCTGACCCACCATTATTCTCTGCAAGTGAGACTACAGGTAAAAACCTTTCACAAGGGCCTCTGAGTATGATCAGATTGTCAGGTTGGAATTTTCTCAACCCATCTACATTCCTAGCAATCATGTTCATTATCTATAGGGACCCAAGATGGAAGGAGCCATTACTCGGGCCCTAAGCAGAGGAGCGGCAAGCTCAAAGAAATGCTAGAATCTGGCTGAGACAGGAGGAGATGTGTGCAGTGTCTCAGCTCTTCACCTTCCTTCTGGGCTGTTTGCTTGTGGAGAGGTATTAATTAGGGGAGTTGAGTACCATGATCAGACATGTGGAAAAAAGAGAAAATATAGGCAAACAGCATACTGTGTGTCCCTTCCATGGGCTAGGCATGGGTTTTACACAACCTCAGTCTCCTCACCTGCTGGGTGGGTACAGATCCATTTTATAGATGAGAAAACTGAGGCTCAGAGGATTAAGTGGCTTGCCCAGGTACTAGTGCAGGTTGCTTCTGACTGCCCCTGACAAAAATGATTTGATACATGAAACTGTGGAGGATTAGGCCTGGCCTAGAAATCAGGCCATATGTTCTGGATTCAAATTTCAGGACCTGGATGATTTTGGACAAGTGGCTTTCTTTCCCTGAAACTACTTTCTTGGGGAAAAAAAAAAAAAAGGTAGGTATTTGTGGACAAAACCACTGTTTCTTTAACTTTTTTCAACTATAACCGATTATAATATTTTGTTTTCCATGACCAAGATCTAAATCTGTGTGTATATAAAACTGAAAGAAAAGTTTGATTGAGCAATATTTAAAGTATGATGCACATTAACATTTTCTAATCTGTTATATACATATATATTTAAGCTGATGTATTATGACCCACTAGACTGATCAAATGACCGACCCATAATAAGCTGCCACTTATGACCTGAAAACAGTGCTCCAAATGATTGACTTCCAAGCTTCTCTCCAGAACTAATATCCTGAGGGTCTGTTGTTGCGGCCAAACAACAAAAAGTCTGTAAGTACCTCTTGGTCTGGGATCAGCTTTCCCCCACCCTTTGCATTCTCCCTGCCCCGTCCCTCCTCAGAGAACCAGACCCAGAGAACTTTATTTCTCCACTGGCGTCAGAGAGCAGAAGAGAAAAGCCTGTTATAAGAACACTGCCTCCCACCCATCGAGAGGGCCCCATCTCTGCAGGCTGTTTGCCAGGACATGGAAATCTCTCTACTATAACAGAATGCGTCTCTGTAATAGAATTTGTTGTAATGGGGCTTTACCATCCAGTCTAGCAGCAAAATACATTTCAGAGCCTTGGAAATGATGAACTTGAAGCAGTCCCCCTGACTGTAAACCGTGCCAGCGAAAGGAAACCCCACTGTCCCTTTTGATGACAAGCCTAGAAAGAGCCTTATTTCAGCATCCCCTCTGAGGAGCTCATTTTCCCTCTTAGCTTGTCCCTGAAGAAATGAAGGCCTCATCCTGGGNAAGCTTTACCTTTGACCCATTCTGAAAAGGAATGTGCCCATTACCCCATCTTGAAGGTTCAAAGCATCTTGGGGAACAGCTCTACAAGAGTCAGAATAAATGCATCCTTGGAGGAGATGAGCACCACCGTAGTGAGATCAGGGGGTGCCTGTCACCCTATTTTCTAATGGTTTCACTTCCTGACTACTTCAGCTTCTCCTCAACACCTCACGCAGTAGGGTGGATGATGCTGGCTGGGCCTTACTGAACCACAGTGGCCCAAGGAGATGGCAGGTGGCCCACCCTGGGCCAGACTCTCAGGGCCCACAGGCCTGGTGGAATGCGCTCGCGCTGGGAGGAGGTGGTACGCTTGCACCTGCCTGATTGGCCAGCGATACCACTGGGCTCTCACGGTACCAAGCAGTTCCATCTTGCAGGTCATGATGCAGCCCCGAGGACTTCTGCCTGGGGTCTGTGGTTCTGCTTCCAAGGAGATGGAGCAAAGGAACCTCTGCTGGCAAGAAAAGTCTGGTCTGTGGGCAGCAGAGAGTGCCCAGCAGTTGCGGGGCCCGGGCAAGCTCTCTCCTCATCAGTCTTCCACCTGTAGGACCATCGAAGCTGTGGCCAGCCGCACCATGAAGCCATCCTCACGACACAACTGCTCCTCCCAAAACAGGGAGCTGTCACCACACAGGTGCAGGGCCCACTGCCATTCCAGTGGTTTCTCTGGAAGCACGTGGTGTGGAGGTGACATCTCAGGGTCTCCACTGGCTACAAGGTGATAGCCCCGGATCAGATCAGCCCTCTGTGGAGCACAAGGGCTTCTGGGTCAGCGTGCTGGCAGCCTAAACGATTCAGGCACCTCTAGGACCCCTGGCCTGCATCCAGCGCCCAATAGCTCTAGTCCTAGGCACAGATGTGTGACTTTCAGGTGTCTGAGTGTCCCTTAAATCATCAGTGCTGCCAGTAAATGAGCAGCTGGGGATTTACCTCATCCTTCCACGGAGGACGCCTCTTTACAACCTTCAATAGACCCCAGTGACAGTCCATACACTTCAGGTACTGACGTGCACGAGGAAGTGCAAGGAGACATCAGCAGGGCTCAGATTAACACAGATGAAAGGAAGGAGCAAGGGCTTGAAAGTCATAATTCCCAGGTCTCCTTCCACTCCTCATTCTACCCCTTCCTGGCCTTGGCAAGTCATTTGTGCTTGCGGGCCTCAGCTTCTGCATCTGGAAGGGGAGGAACGGCCTCTGCACCATCCCCTGACGCTCTGCAGTAATCTCCATACACGAGCACACCTGGACGCACGTTGGAGGTATGACAACAGGCTGTGGCTGACGCAGCACCATGGGACATGGACCGAGCTGTCCCAACACGCAAGTGGATACGGGCTCTGCCGGTCCCTATCTTGGTTGCACACACAGCTACAGAGTCCATGAGGCCAGAGCAACTTCAGAGCCCACGTTCCCCCCCCGCCCCCATCCTCTTTGCCTCTGCCACTGCTGGGAGCCTGGGCATGCTCATGAGTTCCTTCCCACCTCTTCCCCTATTTGGAATCTGTGCATTCTTTATGGCACTCATGCTCTGTTTAGCCTCTCAACAAGCATTACTGCCATCTTCTCCTGGGAGCCAGATCCCAAGCAGATATCCATCTGTCCCTGGAGGAGCCACAGCTGAGAGGACCAGGCAGCATCTTGTACAGATAAACAAGCTCTCTCAAGGATAATATTTGAGGATAAAGATGTGTAACAGTAGTAGTGGGGCAGCAGAAAGGAGGGGGTCAATGGACTTCCCTGGTGATCCAGTGGTTAAGCATCTGCCTGCCAACACAGGGACACGGGTTCTATTCCTGGTCTCGGAAGATCCCGCATGCTGCGGTACAACTAGGCCCGGGCAGCACAACCACCAGGCCTTGAGCTCATGTGCCACAGCTGCTCAGCCTACGAGCCGCAACTACAGCAGCCCGCACTCTTGAGCCTGTGCTCCACAGGAGATGCCTTCGCAAAGAGAAGCCTGCACACTGCAAAGAAGAGTAGTCCCCATTCGCGGCAACTAGGGAAAGCCTGTGCGCAGCAACAAAGACCCGGCACAGCCCCAAACAAACAAATAAGAAGGAGGGGTCAAGCCTGCTGGTGGGGCTTGAAGGACTGAAACCACCTTAGAAGAAGTGGCCCTTGAATGAGCAGCAGACAGAAGAGATGCTGGTTTGATCCCCGGGTTGGGAAGATCCCCTGGAAGAGGGCATGGCAACCCACTCCAGTATTCTTGCCTGGAGAATCCCATGGACAGAGGAGTCTGGCGGGCTACAGTGCCTGGGATCGCAAAGAGTTGGACATGGCTGAAGTGACTTAGCACGCACGCATGCAGACACGTGGGCAGAAGACTCTCTGCCTGAACTGTCCTACATGGAAGCTACCAGCCACGTGTGGCTACTGAGCCCTGGAAATTCAGTGAGTCAAATGAAGATGGACTGTGTGTGTAAAATATACACCAGATTTTGAAGACTTAGTACAAAAACAGAGTAAAATAGAGAATAAATAATAAATAATTTTATATGAATTACATGTTGAATGATAATATTTTGAATACACTGAGTTAAATAAAATATGTCACCAAGATTAGTGCCATCTATTTCTTTTTCTTAATGTGACCACTGGTCTGTATACTAGAGAAGAAAACTGGTCCTTCACGCTTTGAGCATCACAATGGTTTGGGCTCTGAGGCATTCTGAGTGAATTGAAATGAAAACAGTCTCCACAAGGCATTTGTTTTCTACATAATTATTTGCCATCCCCTTGAACCGCCTGCTTGGAGACGATTCCAACACGCCGAGCCTTTTAACAGGTCAACAGAGAGTGAGACAGTTGGGGTAAGAGGTGGGATCTGACCCACCATTATTCTCTGCAAGTGAGACTACAGGTAAAAACTTTTCACAAGGGCCTCTGAGTATGATCAGATTGTCAGGTTGGAATTTTCTCAACCCATCTACATTCCTAGCAATCATGTTCATTATCTATAGGGACCCAAGATGGAAGGAGCCATTACTCGGGCCCTAAGCAGAGGAGCGGCAAGCTCAAAGAAATGCTAGAATCTGGCTGAGACAGGAGGAGATGTGTGCGGTGTCTCAGCTCTTCACCTTCCTTCTGGGCTGTTTGCTTGTGGAGAGGTATTAATTAGGGGAGTTGAGTACCATGATCAGACATGTGGAAAAAAGAGAAAATATAGGCAAACAGCATACTGTGTGTCCCTTCCATGGGCTAGGCATGGGTTTTACACAACCTCAGTCTCCTCACCTGCTGGGTGGGTACAGATCCATTTTATAGATGAGAAAACTGAGGCTCAGAGGATTAAGTGGCTTGCCCAGGTACTAGTGCAGGTTGCTTCTGACTGCCCCTGACAAAAATGATTTGATACATGAAACTGTGGAGGATTAGGCCTGGCCTAGAAATCAGGCCATATGTTCTGGATTCAAATTTCAGGACCTGGATGATTTTGGACAAGTGGCTTTCTTTCCCTGAAACTACTTTCTTGGGGAAAAAAAAAAAAAAGGTAGGTATTTGTGGACAAAACCACTGTTTCTTTAACTTTTTTCAACTATAACCGATTATAATATTTTGTTTTCCATGACCAAGATCTAAATCTGTGTGTATATAAAACTGAAAGAAAAGTTTGATTGAGCAATATTTAAAGTATGATGCACATTAACATTTTCTAATCTGTTATATACATATATATTTAAGCTGATGTATTATGACCCACTAGACTGATCAAATGACCGACCCATAATAAGCTGCCACTTATGACCTGAAAACAGTGCTCCAAATGATTGACTTCCAAGCTTCTCTCCAGAACTAATATCCTGAGGGTCTGTTGTTGCGGCCAAACAACAAAAAGTCTGTAAGTACCTCTTGGTCTGGGATCAGCTTTCCCCCACCCTTTGCATTCTCCCTGCCCCGTCCCTCCTCAGAGAACCAGACCCAGAGAACTTTATTTCTCCACTGGCGTCAGAGAGCAGAAGAGAAAAGCCTGTTATAAGAACACTGCCTCCCACCCATCGAGAGGGCCCCATCTCTGCAGGCTGTTTGCCAGGACATGGAAATCTCTCTACTATAACAGAATGCGTCTCTGTAATAGAATTTGTTGTAATGGGGCTTTACCATCCAGTCTAGCAGCAAAATACATTTCAGAGCCTTGGAAATGATGAACTTGAAGCAGTCCCCCTGACTGTAAACCGTGCCAGCGAAAGGAAACCCCACTGTCCCTTTTGATGACAAGCCTAGAAAGAGCCTTATTTCAGCATCCCCTCTGAGGAGCTCATTTTCCCTCTTAGCTTGTCCCTGAAGAAATGAAGGCCTCATCCTGGGTGAAGGAGCTGGTGTGCTCTAATCTCACACAGTGAATGGGGAGTCGTGGCACTCAGACACAGCTAGGCTGACTGCTAGGACTGTCACAGCAGAAACCTCTCCCCTCCCTCACCTCCTGCCAAGTGCCTGTGCAAAGCCTCTCAGTTCAGTCCAGTTGCTCAGTCGTGTCCAGCTCTTTGTGACCCCATGGACTGCAGCACGCCAGGCCTCCCTGTCCATCGCCAACTCCCGGAGTTCACTCAAACTCATGTCCATTGAGTTGGTGATGCCATCCAGCCATCTCATCCTTTGTCGTCCCCTTCTCCTCATGCCTTCAATCTTTCCCAACCTGATGGTCTTTTCCAGTGAGTCAGTTCTTCACATCAGGTGGCCAAAGTATTGGAATTTCAGCTTTAGCATCAAGTCCTTCCAAAGAACACCCAGGACTGATCTCCTTTAGGATGGACTGGTTGGATCTTCTTGCAGTCCAAGGGACTCTCAAGAGTCTTCTCCAGCACCACAGTTCAAAAGCATCAACTCTTCGGTGCTCAGCTTTCTTCATGGTCCAACTCTCACATCCATACATGACCACTGGAAAAACCATAGATCTGACTACATGGACCTCTGTTGGCAAAGTAATGTCTCTGCTCTGCAAAGTCTCTACACCTGAGCATTCCAGAAACTTCTGTGAGTATGAAGTCTCCTCTGCGTCCAGGTTCCTTGCCTCTTACCCCTGGGTGGATGCTCCAGTGTGCTCCAGAGTGGCACTCAGAAGGCAAATAGGGGGGCCTGGGTCCACAGCCTCAGAGCAGCTAAGGAGGGGTGTGAATGGTGCTGGGGGCAGGCCCAGCTTCTAGAGGGCAAAGGGAGGGGCTGGCAGCCGGGAGCAGAGCTCAGGGGTGAATCGCGCACGAAGTCCTGTCACAGCAGGCCACCCCTCCTCACGCTGGGTCTTTAATGATCCTCACAGTGCCTTGCATGGGCATACGCCTGTGTTTCACGTCACCGTTTCTTTTATTTCATTGGTCAAACTAGGAGCTGTTCTAGCTTCAGCTTTGGGATAACGCCTACAAGTGGTGGCTCTTGGGGTCCTGGCCAGCCTTCTCTCACCGTTCCTGTGCCCTCTGGGCTGACTCCACAGTGGGCCATGAACCACAGTTGGGTGAAATGCTCGGCCCCCCCAAACTCTATCCGCAGCCCCAGGCCTCAAGGCTCATAGTTACACAGACTCCGGTATAACGTGGCCGAGATGGGCTTCCATGACCTAGAAAGTCTACAGTCGGCAGCATCCGGCAGCAAACGGGCAGAAGAGGGGCTGCTTGTGCGGGACGTGGAATCCGGGGGTCAGGGAGGGCTTCTATCACTGTCATTTCTTCTCTGCCATCCCTCTAAGTCTCCTTGGCCGGCTGATGCCCACAATTCCACAGCCAGGTTCCCCTGGGACGAGACAAACCTGGGCTTTCTTGTTGTTGCTTAGTTGCCCGGTCGTGTCAGAGTCTTTTGCGACCCCATGGATTGAGATTTTCCAGGCAAGAATACTGGAGTGGGTTGCCATTTCCTTTCCCCAGGGGATCTTACCGACCCAGGGATTGAATTGCAGGTGGATTCTTTACCACTGAGTCTCTGGAGAAACCCATTAAAATGCCCATATCTGGGTGTCTTTACAATCTTACCAGTAATTTCCATCTTAGAATGAATGAATTCATTCAAATCAACTCAGCCGAACTCAAGGACCTACGTGTGTCTGGGCCTTTCCTGGGCCTTATGGGGCAAGAAAAGGCAAGATGACATAGTGGGAGGGGCTGCAGTCTAGTTCACAGGCTCCGCTGACAGTGGTCTTTGAAGGAGAGCTGGGAGTGTGCTGGGGAAAGGAGACAGAGGCGGGGAGAGGAGGGACCCAGTTGCCCACTAGGTACATTCAACCTTGTGAGGTAAGCCCGAGGGGGTGCACTACCCACACCCACCCCCCGTGAGATGTTCCCCGTGAAAGAGGTTCGTCCTGGTGAATGTTAGACACAAATTGCACTGCCTGAACCAACGTGAACTGACAAGGACAGAAGATGCAAAAACGCAGCCTCTGGATCAGGGTGAGGATTCCTGCCCTGCAGTCTAATCGCTGTGACTCTAAGTGACTTAGCCTCTTTGTGCCTCAGTTTTCTCATCTGTCAAGTGGGGGGAATATTATTATTATTATTATTGTGAGGATTAACAGAGTTCATTAAGTGTTCAAAAGACATTACCTGTTAATAGCATCCCAAAGTAGATCTCCTCAGGGGAAACTGAGTGTTGGCCTTGCACAGCTGGACTCGGGGCTCATTGTGAGAAACGGGGGCACAGAGAGACTCTGGGGCCCCTTAGGAGTGTCTGGCATCATAGAGACCTCTTCCTCCCCGGCCAGCTTTGCCTGGTGGCAGTGACTCTGGCCCTGGCGGGAGGCGCCTGAAAGGCTCCGGCTCCTTCTCCAGACCCTTGCTGCGGCCCTGACCGTGCCTGGCCCATCTTGGCCAGGGGTTGTCAGAGGCCAGAGAACCCCTGGTTACTCCCGGGCAGGGCGGGCAGCAGGGTCCTCACTCTCCCTGCACTAGTCTACTCTGAACATTGCTGGCTGGAGGAAAACCAGGACTGTATCTTTTTCTTGCTCAGTCATCTTCAATGAGTGAGCAGTACTTAGTGCTAAGTACTTAGTATTAGTACTTCACCCATGGCACAGAGGACAATTCCTCAACCTGGCATTCACATTGCCACCACCCTCTTCCTGGGCTTTTCTTTTTCTCACCGCTATTCATCTGTAATAACCACAGTGAGCCCTCTCTGAGCTCTTCGTTTGTGCCTTGAATGCTCCAAGGGCCCCACATGAAATATCTCATTTAATCCTCACAACAAGCTCCTGGGGTAGATACTACTTTAGCCTCATTTTATAATAGAATACTGAAGCACAGACAGATTAAGAAGCATACTCAAGGTGACCCCGCTAATCGATGGCGGAGTTAGGACTGAATCCCAGAAGCCAGGCTGCGGAGCCTGTCTCCTATCTATAGTCCCTGAGGACCATCCTGGCCTCCTGGCAGCCTAGGTCACTTTCTGTTCCCCCAGCACACCGGGCAGGTCTCGCTGCTCACATCAGCTCTCCCATCGCCTGGGTGCTCGCCCACTCTTGTTGCCTCCAGAGTCCTGTCCTCAGCCACAATGGAGCCCCTGCGACAGGGTCCACGTGGAACCAGCAACGAGTCCCCTACTGCTCGGCAGGAATCATCTTTCTCTCTCTGCCTCTTGGCGATGCATGTGAACATCATTTACCTGCCTTATTGGATTCTGAGGGCCCATCTGTGGAACTCTTTGTCCTGCCTGGGCAGGACCAGAATCATCTGCTAGGTGAGTGAACATATGATGAGCAACAGGTTTTAAACTTTACAGACCCTCTAACACGTCCCATCTTAATACTCAAGACCCTGTGTTGGACTGGATACTGCTGTCCCAGGTGTGCAAATGATAAGAAGTACCATTTGTTAAGTACTGTGAGTGTAGAAAGTGAAAGTGCTGGTCACGTCCGACTCTTTGTGACCCCATGGACTATAGCCTCGACAGGTTCCTCTGTCCATGGAATTCTCCAAGCAAGAATACTGGAGTGGGTAGCCACTCCCTTCTCCAGGGGCTCTTCCTGACTGTGTCTCCTGCATTGCAGGCAGATTATCTATCATGTGAGCCACCAGGGCAGCCCCGTGCTAATGAGTTAATATATATTTCTTCAAAAACTCTTTCCAGCTATTCTGAGGAGCAACTATAATGTTCCCCACTTTCCAGATGAGAACTCTGAGGTCAGAAATGCTCAGTGACCTCCCAGAATCACGCTTGGAGCCAACCCTAAGTCTCCCAGTACTGACTTAAACCCCCTTTCAGGCTATATTTGCATTTTAAATAGGCTATGTTCTTATTCTTGCTATACTCCCACTTCTCCGATTTGCACTCAGAACTGGGAGACCCCTCTGACAGCTGGGCTGAGGGGAGTCACCCCCTCACTCCCATCCCTGGCTCTGGGAGCTGCTCAGTGGTGGGTACCTGGTGCTGCTAATTCAGGCCCAGTGACTGATGGAGCTCAAAGGACTCCAGATTTGTCTCCTTAATGAATTGCTTTTGCCCTTTTCTCCTCTTTAACTTCATTCTTTTCTTTCTATTCTTTAAAACTACCATTTTCTTTTCAAAAAGTCTGAAAGCAGTAAATTTACATAAAAATGTAAGTAAATAAACATGTGTGATCAGTGTCCACATTAACATCCTCCTCATCGAGGCTGTACTCTGATCATCCACCATAAAGCAGATGAGACCTAGGTCATGCGTCGTTACAGTGCGAAACAGGGCTAAGGAAGAGAGACGTGGTAGATACAAAGGTAGCCCAACAGGAGTGCATAGCAGGGACACACTGGTCTGAAGTCGAGCTGTCAGAGAAACTGGCCTTACAGGATGGACAACATTTAGTGATGGATAAGTTTTAGGCAGAGAAGGGGCGAGGCCAGCTGGTCTATTAAAAACAACTTCCCCCCAAAATGGCTTCCCCGATGGCTCAGCAGGTAAAGAACCTGCCCACTTCGCAGGAGATGTAGGAGACACGGGCTTGATCCCTGGGTCGGGAAGATCCCCTGGAGAAGGGAATGGCTACCCACGCCAGTACTCTTGCCTGGAAAATCCCATGGACAGAGGAGCCTGGTGGGCTGCAGTCCACAGGGTTGTGAAGAGTCGGACACAACACAGTGAACAAGCATGGGCACGAGCTGCCCCCAAAACAAAGCAACAAAGAAGTGAACAGATGTGTTCAGGGAATCACCTGGGTTCATTCTGGTTGGCGTGATGGATGAATAGAAAAAAACAGCAGGTTTGGACTTGGCGATGGGCAGGTGGTCAAATTGCGGAGCTTCTGCAATGCCAGCCTAAGGATTTGACCCTAACTTGATGGCAGTGGGAACCACTGCAGGTGTGCTGTGCTTAGTTGCTCAGTCGTTTCCAACTCCTCGCGGCCCCATGGACCATAGCCCTCCAGACTCCTCTGTCCGTGGGGATTCTCCAGGCAAGAACACTGGAGTGGGTTGCCATTTCCTACTCCAGGGGATCTTCCCAACCTAGGGATCAAACCTGAGTCTCCAGCAGCATCTCCTGCATTGGCAGGCTTATTCATTACCACTGAGCCACCTGAGAAGCCCCCAGATTTTCTCAGGTCACCAAAGGGGAAGGTGAGGCAGCAACACACATGGGGCTACTCCCAGGCCCTGTCTCCGTGAGCCCGGGACGGGGTTGGGGGAGACGTGGTGAACTCTGAGCACCTGGCACTCCACCAGCCACCGAGGTAGCAACCCGGGCAGCTTGGTTTTTGGCACTTGCCTACCTGGCTTAAATTCCGGGCTCCGCATCTCAATCAAACGGAGTTCTCGCCCAGGGTATTACAAGTTGCTTGCAGTGACAGCCACTATGTTCTAGGTGCAAGTCCACGTGCTCCTGAACAATGGCAGTCCCCGGGTGAGGAACAGGGAACTGGCCTCAACCAATGAGCAAGGCAAGAAGAAGGAACCAAGTTCTCTCTGAGCCACTGCTCATCCTGAAGCCCTAGCTGGGCTGAACATGCTCAATGAAGGGCATCAAAAAAGGAGAGAGATGAGCAAAGGAAGAGGGGGGCCATGAGAGAGGCCGGGGATAGGAACGCTTCATGCAACCTAGGCCTCTCTTTTGAGATTCAGCCCTCTTTGGCCCCTCTGGAAAGCATTAACTTCCAGAAAGGTTGGCCAATCAGGCCTCTTGGTTGCAGAATGAGTGTTTCTTGCTCTCGACCTGAGCTTAGCCCAGGCCAGAAAGATTCACACTCTCGCTTCTCTCTTACCTACATCAGGCCCACCTTGCCCAGGCTGTCTGGTCTTGCTGGGAGACTCCAGCCCACCAAGCTCCTTCCTCTCTAAGCTCCAGCAGCTGCTGCCCCCAGGGCGGTGCCCTTATCTCTCCACGTGGCTTCTCTCCGCAGCCAGGCTCTCCATGGGAAATGCATTGCAGCACCCCCACACAATTTACAATTGTCTGGTAGCCACATTAAAAAGTAAAGAGAAATAGGTAAAGTTAATCTGGAAGGACTGAGGCTAAAGCTGAAACTCCAATACTTTGGCCACCTCATGTGAAGAGTTGACTCTTTGGAAAAGACTCTGATGGTGGAAGGGATTGGGGCAGGAGCAGAAGGGGATGACAGAGGATGAGATGGCTGGATGGCACCACTGACTCAATGGACATGAGTTTGGGTGAACTCTGGGAGTTCGTGATGGACAGGGAGGCCTGGCGTGCTGCGATTCATGGGGTTGCAAAGAGTCAGACACGACTGAGCGGCTAAACTGAACTGAACTGAACTGAATCTCTAACAATGTATTTTAACCCAGGATATCCAATATATGATGGTTTCAAGATGTATTAACCACGAAGCATGTGAAGTTTGTTTTTTGTACTCAGTCTTTGAAATCTGGCATTTTACCTTTGTGGGCACCTCAGTTTGGAGTGGCCACATTTCAAGTGCTCCATAGCTCTCGACAGTTTGTGGCTATTGCATGAACGTCTCTGGACTTCATGCACTCGGAGGGCAGGAATAATTTTCTAGAGTCCACAGACGGACTGGATGTGGGAGCTGGAGGCAATCTCAAGGCCACCTGGGCTAACGCCTTTGCTCTGCAGGTGCGGAAACAGCCTCAGCTCACGAGGGGAGGAACTCACCCCGAATCACAGTGAGTAGAGGATCTAACCAGGCCAAAGGTCTGTCTTGCAAACAAGACCCTACTGATCCTCTGTGTCTCAGCCTGTGTGGTCCCCTCTGGGCAGGAAGACTCTGTCCCCTTGTCCACTGTGGATCCTGGAGGGAGGCGAGTGGTGGTAACTTAGGGTCCACTCATGGTCTCTGTTTAGCCACTGGGTAGAGTCCAGTGCTCAGTGTTCACACTCAGGCCAGAGCCTCCATTCACCCCGCATCTTCTCTAGTCCTGGGACGAGCTGTGACCCAGTAGAGAGAAAGACTAGGAGGAAGGAACCTTGGCACACAAGCCGCGTGTGAATGCCGATCATACAATTTTTGGCAGCAGAAGCCACTCTGGGAATCCTGAACACACTGATACTACAGTCATGAGGCAACTGTCCATCCGATCAGCCCGAGAGCTTGGTTCTCCATGTCGGCTGCACACCTCCAGCCATGGAGCCGCGCCTGAGATTACAGGAGTGTCGCCTCTACTTCCGAGACTCTGCATGCCATTGGTAACCTACTGAACCACGCTCTCCAAGCTCTGAACACTGGCCCTTTTTCAGGCCTGCCCAGACACCCCGTGCCCATCAGCTGAGCAGCAGGCCTTGCAAGGGGGCAGCTGTGCTGTGCCCACACCTGCTTATGCCAGTTGTGTTTGTTATTGTTAGTTCACAACTTAATTAAATAGAACAGAAATTGATGAGATAGAAATTCAAAAAGAAAGCATCTGATATTTACATGCAAACTAAAGTGACAGACTCAAAGGTGAGTCATTAAAAAAAAAAATGCTGTTGAATGAGGTAAGTGTGGATGAGATAACAAAATACTGGAAAGCCAATCAGAAACCTAGAAGGATTTTGTATTCAAATATGCTTTCAGTTCAGTTCAGTTCAGTTGCTCAGTTGTGTCCAACTCTTTGCGACCCCATGAATCGCAGCACGCCAGGCCTCCCTGTCCATCACGAACTCCCGGAGTTCACTCAGACTCACGCCCATCCAGTCAGTGACGCCATCCAGCCATCTCATCCTTTGTCGTCCCCTTCTTCTCCTGCCCCCAATCCCTCCCAGCATCAGAGTCTTTTCCAATGAGTCAACTCTTCGCATGAGGTGGCCAAAGTATTGGCTTTTCAGCTTCAACATCATTCCTTCCAAAGAAATCCCAGGGCTGATCTCCTTCAGAATGGACTGTTTGGATCTCCTTGCAGTCCAAGGGACTCTCAAGAGTCTTCTCCAATACCACAGTTCAAAAGCATCAATACTTCGGCGCTCAGCCTTCTTCACAGTCCAACTCTCATATCCATACATGACTACTGGAAAAACCATAGCCTTGACTAGACGGACATGTGTCTTTAAGTTCTTTACTTCAATAAATCCATTTTAGAAGTCTCCCAAGATGCTTTATTTATTGGTATGTGAAGGTTATGCAAGAAGAACAATGGGGGATGCCAACCACCAGACCCACATGCAAATAAAAAGCCTTGACCAACCTCAAGAAATTGGTGAAGAAATGGCCACATGTACTGTAAATTAAAACACTTAAGGTATTCATATATCTTCTGGTTTCCGATGCCTGCTTTAACTGGCCTTTGGAGTTGGCTAACTACGGGCTCTAGGCAACAGCTGACTGAGTCAAATTTTTGCCCTTTGGGCGAAGCCCATGATCCATAGCTGATCTCCACTGAACACTGTGGTTGGAGGTGTTTGAGGGCCTTGCATTTTAATATGAGGATCGTGTATTAGGGACCAGGTAACTCAGTTCTGTGAAGGAAGTCATGATTAACAACAGCAGGAAGCTGGTAGAATACCTGGAGAGGAGAGGGTCTCGGTGCTGACTCGGCGCTTTCCTGCAGGTGCAGGACCATGGTGGGGCGCTTGGGGGTGAGGGTGCAGGAGCCACAGAGAGGACATGGGCACAGTGGAGATGTCACCAGGTTTAGAGAAGGGTAGGAGAACAAAGGAGACACCTGGCTTCTTCCTCCCGCCTCCCTCCTGCCCTGANGGTTTCTTTTTAAGGTGATGCTGCTGCTGCTGCTGCTAAGTCGCTTCAGTCGTGTCCGACTCTGTGTGACCCCATAGATGGAACCACCAGGCTCCCCCGTTCCTGGGATTCTCCAGGCAAGAACCCTGGAGTGGGTTGCCATTCCCTTCTCCAATGCATGAAAGTGAAAAGTGAAAGTGAAGTCACTCAGCCGTGTCTGACTCTTAGCGACCCCATGGACTGCAGCCCACCAGGCTCTTCTGTCCATAGGATTTTCCAGGCAAGAGTACTGGAGTGGGGTGCCATTGCCTTCTCCATTTAAGGTGATGAATATATAGTAAAAATGACTGTGATGATGGTTATACAATTCTGTGAATATACTAAAACTGAATTGTATACTTTTGATTGGCAAATCACATGGCATGTGAAATATATTTGTATAAAATCCAGTCAGTGCATGTCATATGAAAGGTCCCTGGTAATTGTTGTAATAGAAGATGCTTTCCCCTTCTAATTTATTTGCTGGAAGGATGCAAGAAGGGCAAGTAAGGTGGGGACCTAAGTGCCCGCACAGGCCACCTTCCACAGGAGGCAGGCTTCAGGTTTCCCTAGGGGGCCTCTTCCCAGGTGGAGGTGAAGGCGGCGATCCAGCAAGGTGTGGGCAGGCCATGCATTGCCAGGGCGCACCGCAGGGCTCCTGGGCCCCGGGGCAGGCAAGCCCTGAAGTTCAGGGTGGTGGGGTGTGGAGCTTATATGAGCAGAGGCCACACCCAGCTGTCTTGGGATAATTCAGCCTTGATTTCTGTTAACACCACCTCTCATAGTGCCTGCCAGGCTGGCAACACATTAATGAAAGTCTCTGTGTTCCAACCAGGTGGCCTGCTCCCCCGGGGCGTCATAGTGTTGAAAGTGCTCCCAAAGGTCCACTTCCGGCCTTTCCTCAGAAGATAAGTCCTTTCTTCTGGCCCCCAATTCTGCCGACGTGGGCAGAGTCTGGAATGGGATTTAAAGTATGGGCAACTTTGGTTCCCAGGCCCACTGCAGACCTTCACAGAGTCAAGTGACTGCAGGCCTACAGGAAGGCAGAGCTGAGGACTGTTCACCTTCGTCACCCCACACATGGCTCCTGACACAATCTGATGGAGCCTCCTTTACAGAGCCAGGACCCGGCAAGGAGTCTGAGTGCCTCCCTGCAGCCGCTGTGCAGTTGCTCAGTCATGCTCAGTCATGCCCTACCCTTTGAGGCCTCATGGACTGTAGCCTGCCTGGCTCCTCTGTCTGGGATTTCCCAGGCAGGAATACTGCTCTCTACAGAGACACTATGGCATCTTGATACAATTTCAGGGCATGTGGGATTGAGCTAGGTCTTGTAGGACACACGAGGTCCATGGCCCTGGCCCCCTTAACACCATGGTGCCCCCCAGGGGTACAGTCCCAAACAAGCTTTCCACATGCCCCCTGAAGAGGTATCGCTACAAAGCATGACATGCGGCTGGGGAGGTATTGTACCTGGAAAGCCAAGGTTTCTTCCAGCGCTGTGAGTGGTAAGCTAGGAAGCTTTAACAATCGGCTCTCCTGAATAAAGGAGGGATTGTGGTTCCCTAACCCTAACCCTTGGAAGAAAAGCTATGACAAACCTAGACACTATGTTAAAAAGCAGAGACATTACTTTACCAACAAAGGTCTTTCTAGTCAAAGCTATGGTTCTTCCAGTGGTCATCTAGGGATGTGAGAGTTGGACTATAAAGAAAGCTGAGTGCCAAAGAATTGATGGTTTTGAACTGTGGTGCTGGAGAAGACTCTTGAGAGTCCCTTGGACTGCAAGGAGATCCAGCCAGTCTATCCTAAAGGAGAACAGTCCTGAATATTCATTGGAAGGACTGATGCTAAAGCTGAAACTCTAATACTCTGGCCACCTGATATGAAGAACTGACTCATTGGAAAAGACCTTGATGCTGGGAAAGACTGAAGGCGGGAGGAGAAGGGCGACAGAGGATGAGATGGTTGGATGGCATTACCGATGTGATGGACATGAGTTTGAGAAGGCTTCAGGAGTTGGTGATGGATAGAGAAGCCTGGGGTGCTGCAGTCCATGGGATCACAAAGAGTTGGACACGACTGAGCGGCTGAACTGAACTGAACTGCAGTGGGAGGTGGGGGGTGGGCGGTGGTGCTCGTGTGCAGATTGTGCTGATTTCCACGGTGTGCCTACCTGTACCACAGCCGATTTCAAGGACAGCTGTGCTGCACAACTGGTTACAAAATTCCTAAAACCTAACTACCAGCTCCTGTGCTCACAGGCGGGTACAGGCTGGCCCCCAGCACACATGCCATTGTGAGTCTTCTTGTGCAGTTCTAATGCTAATTTAGAAGGTCTCCTGAATTAAGAACTCGGTCGGAAGATTCTTTGTAGTGTCATGTTTTAGAACCAAATAATAATACTAATCAAAATCCTGATAGCATCCAGTGACCTGAACCAGGCTTTGGGAAATTGAGAAATGGTTCACTGAATGGCAGGGCTCCTGCCTGTGTGCCAGGTGGGCACAGAGCCAGGCCCTGGGGGCAGGAAGCTGCTTGCTCCTCTCCCCATCCTGGCTTTAGTGGCAAACCCCATCCCACAGCCCCCATCGCATCAGGGGCTAAAGGACTCTGGCTGGGCTCCCCTCTCCTAGCCTTTGCTGACTTGGAACAGAATCCTCTCCTCTGCCCAGCATCTCACCTTCAGAAAGTACTTGACAAACTCCTCTGTGCCCAGGTGGTACAGACTTAATGTGTGCCTCCTCCCAGGGAACCTTGCATCTCTGAAAGTGGCAACAAAAGGAAGAGGGCAATACTTAAACTGAAGCATCCCCGGCATGGTGGACACAGGTGGGCAAGGCAGGCCTGCAGGTGTAATAAGAAACGAGGGGCAGAAACCCTGTTATCCTGAGCAAGGGGTTATGGGAGCAGGATGACAAGAAAGTGGTCCAAGCGAGAAGCTGAAACCGCCTAGAAGGAGGCATAGATTGAGAACTAGTCCCCAGGCTGGTGGTGGGGAGCCCCAGGAGAGCCGGAGGGAGGCTTGCCAAGGGGGCCAAAGTTCCTGGGAGCTAAAGGCTTTGTTCACTGTCCTGATTGTGGGGATGTTTCCCCGGCAAAACCTATCCAACTGTAAGACATACACAGCTTATTGTGTGTCAGTTATACCTCAATAAAGTGGGACACAGGTGGGCAAGGCAGGCCTGCAGGTGTAATAAGAAACGAGGGGCAGAAACCCTGTTATCCTGAGCAAGGGGTTATGGGAGCAGGATGACAAGAAAGTGGTCCAAGCGAGAAGCTGAAACCGCCTAGAAGGAGGCATAGATTGAGAACTAGTCCCCAGGCTGGTGGTGGGGAGCCCCAGGAGAGCCGGAGGGAGGCTTGCCAAGGGGGCCAAAGTTCCTGGGAGCTAAAGGCTTTGTTCACTGTCCTGATTGTGGGGATGTTTCCCCGGCAAAACCTATCCAACTGTAAGACATACACAGCTTATTGTGTGTCAGTTATACCTCAATAAAGTGGCCACAAAAACATCCCCCAGGCAAGCTGTGGAGATGGGTATTTGGTTCGACCCAGAGACCCACTAGCTTGGAACAAACCCTCGTGGCCTTAAGAGTGGGATCTGGGGACAGGGGTCGGGGGACAGGACCTCTCAGATCACCCACCTCCAGACTGAACAGGTTGCAGGGTCCCAGGGAGGGGCAGGGAGGAGGGGGGGATGGTTATATAAGTGGGCTCGGCAAGCAGTCAGATTGCCCAGAACTGTCTGTTTGCAAGGATGAAGGTGATATAATTGGAATTGGAGCCTCAGCTGAACCAGGAAATGAGTGGAGATTTAAATACCAGGATGCAAAGTTTACCAAAGGCATGGGAGAGAGGGAGGAGAGGGGGAGAATGTGGGGAGGGAGCTTTGGAGAGAAAAGTGGAAAGGGTCAGGAGAGGGAGGAAGGGAGATTGGGAGGACGGCCAAGGAGGAGGGGAGCAAAGAAGGGGAGGGTGGAGGGGAGGAGAGGGGGGCTGGGAAAAGGTGGGAGGAGGATGGAGGGAAGGGAGGAGGAGGACCGGGAACCAGGGGATAAAAGACGCTGACACAGCAAGGCCAGGAGGGGCTTGCAGAGTGGGCTGCCTGAAAAGATTCCGGGAGGTCGCCAATACCTTTCAGGCAGCCGGGAGGGAAAGAAGAGCCTGCAGATACTTCTGGAGAGAGCGCAGCCTGGGTGGAGGCCAGAGGCAGGCCCAGAGGCTAGGCTGGGCTGGGCAGGACCCAGGGGGCTGGGCAGCACCTGCGGTGATCCCGAGAAGCAAGTCACAGGCTGCCCCAACTTGGGAGCCTTCTGGCACCAAGTCATACCCTACCCCAACTTGGGAGCCCTCCTGTGCCGCCTCCCCTATTCCTCTGGGGGTGAGGGGGAGGGTTGTTTGCAAATGAAGATGGACTCTAGGTTCATCTCTGGAGGTTAAGAAGGAGCTCAGCTCAGCAAACTCTCCAGGTGCCCAGTGGCATGAAGAACAAATTACCTAGAGAGTAGCCGTAGAACTGGCTAGTTGAGCTGACTTCTGTTCAGCCATTGTCATACATTGCTCTCAAAGGCATTCAAATGTTCCTAGGGGGGTTGATTTTATGCCCACACAGATATTACCTCTTCTTCCTCTTCTCATAAAAACAAAACCTTTCCTTGAAATATTTGTTGTTCAGTTGCTAAGTCATGTCCGACTTTGTGCCATCCCATGGACGGCAGCACCTCGGGCTTCTCTGTCCTTAGCTACCTCCTGGAGTTGGCACTCAGCCTCACACTGCAGGCCGTAGGAATGGCCCTATTTCCCAGAATGGGAGACTGAGGCACAGAGAGGTGAAGTGGCTTAGCTATTGTCGTTGTTCAGTCACTAAGTAATGTCCGACTCTTGGCGACCCCATGGACTAGAGCACACCAGGCTTCCCTCTCCTTCACTGTCTTCTGGAGTTTGCTCAAACTCATGTCCATTGAGTCAGTGATACCTCCAACCATCTCATCCTCTGCCATCCCCTTCTCCTCCTGCCTTCAGTCTTTACCAGCATCAGGGTCTTTTCCAATGAGTCAGTTTTTTGCATCAGGTGGCCAAAGTATTGGAGTTTCAGCTTCAACATCAGTCCTTCCAAAGAATATTCAGATTGATTTCCTTTAGGATGGACTGGTTGGATCTCCCTGTAGTCCAAAGGACTCTGAGAGTCTTCTCCAACACCACAGTTCAAAAGCATCAATTCTTTGGCGCTCAGCCTTCATGGTCCCCCTCTCACAGCCATACACGACTACTGGAAAAACTATAGCCTTGACTAGACGGATCTTTGTTGGCAAAGTCATGGCTTGGCTTTTTAATACACTGACCAGGTTTGTCATAGCTTTTCTTCCAAGGAGTATGTGTCTTTGAATGTTGTGGCTGCAGTCACTGTCTACACTGATTTTGGAGCCCAAGAACATAAAATCTGCCACTGTTTCCACTTTTTCTCCATCTATTTGCCATGAAGTGATGAGACCGGATGCCATGATCTTTGTTCTATGAATGTTGAGTTTTAAGCAAGCCTTTTCACTCTCTTCTTTCACCCTCATCAAAAGGCTCTTTAGTTCTTCACTTTCTGCCATTAGAGTGATATCCTCTGCATAACCCACTCCAGTATTCCTGCCTAGAGAATCCCATGAACAGGGGAGCCTAGTGGGCTATGGTTCATAGGGTTGCAAAGAGTTGGACACGTCTGAAGGGACTTTGCACAGCACATCTGCCTATCTGAGGTTGCTGATATTTCTCCCGACAATTTCGATTCCAATTTGTGAGTCTTCCAGCCCGGCATTTTGCATGATGTACTCCGCATAGAAGTTAAATAAGCAGGGTAACAGCACATAGCCTTGACCAATTTGGAACCAGTCCATTGTTCCATTGTCTGATCACTATAAATTCATCGTAAGTAATTGGTGGGAAAAACTATAGATCCTTAATTTCAGTTTGGTGATCTTTTCTATTATATAGTCTGCTCTACTGAATTAACTGAATATAATTACCACCACCATCATCCATGGGCACAATAATATTGCCTCACAAGGATGCGAGCAATCAAGTTTTGTGTCTTTTACACATAGACCTTGGGCCTGACACAGTCCTACACCACAGTGACCAGATGGTGGACGCCTTGCGACTCTCTTGACCACAGCTGCACTTGCTGCCCACAGCCTGGTTGCCCTGCCCCCTTTACCTGGTTTGAAGAGCAGAGCTCTAAAAGCCTCTCTGTTGCTGGCACCTCTTATCCAGCCTGCAGTGCATTTTAAGAGGCATGCTCTTTAGGGAGCTAATTACCTAATTAGTGCATCTAGAGGAAGGCTTAAGTTTTGAGGCTGATAATAAGGCAAAACCCATGAAACAATTGTGCCAGGCGGCTCCTTGCTGTCAGGCTCGTTGTCTGTGTCAAATTATTAATTACGATTCTTAATCACTCCTTTTCCCGTCAGAACCCCTGAGATTTAATTCACTTCATCCTTTGGCCCTCCTAGAATACTTGGTTCTGAATGCCTTTCTGCTCCTGGGTGAGGGAGGGGCGGGCAGCGGTGTGGGGTAAACCATGACATCCAACCAGGCAGCCTGAGAACACCTGTAGCCACCCGCCTGGCCGCCAAGCCAAGGCCAGGGTCTGCCTGCGGGTCCTGCCTGGGCAAGGGTGTGTTTGGACAGGAAGGCCCAAGGAGGGGGTCCCAGTGGGGTGGGGAGGCGGGCAGGTGACATTCAGTGGGCAAGGCCGCGCAGGACGTCTGTTGTTAGCAATCTGATGGGGCTGTTGGGCAGGAGAGAAATTAGGCCTATTCCATCATGCCACGGACAAAACTAGGATTAGTGAGCACGATGTGTGAGGTTCGACTAGAATTTCACAGAATAACCTTCTGACGATCAGAGCTGTGAACTATCCAAGGGGAAACCAGCCTCTGCTGGCCAGACGTGATCTGGCAGCTCATGGACCCTCATCTTTGAGACCCAAGGATTCCTCCCTCTTCTCTGCCCCCTTCCATCCTAAACTAACTGTACTGATAGGTGTCTGGGTCTGTCTGTCTCCCCTATTCCCACCCTGAGGCCAACACTGTGCCTGACTTAGGCCTGTGTGCCCCTCCCCCAGCCCCTCTCACAGCCCCCTGGTGCTCAATGAACATGAGCGAATTTGAGTTGAAACAGAAAACAGGCCCAGCTTCATCAAATCATAAAAGTCCTACACCGACATGAAATGGAATATTTGGATTGGAGGAAATGTCAGCGGTTCCTTAACTTTACTTTTCTCCAAGGAGTGGGATAAATTTATACAATGTTTGTGAAATTAACAGTTGTTTTAAGGATTAAAAGCCAATATGAAACTTCTAAAGGATCCTTGGATGGCATTTCTTTCCCCTTTCCTGAATATTTGGTAACCCAAGGGGCGCTACTACCCAAGACTGTTCTGATCCTGTCATGATGGTCCAGGTGAGGAAGGCAGGGGGAGCCCTGGGTGGGGGTCAGCAGAAAGATGGTATAGGAGGTGTGCCCTGTTTAACCTCAGATGTGGCAGAGGTGAGGTGGCCTTCTTGTGGGTGGACTTTCCATGCTTATTTATTTTTAGACCAACCTTTCAAAACAGAAAACGAAATATATATATTCTGTGTGTGCGTATATATACATATATATATACACATACACACACACCCATATATACCAAAATATAACAGAAGAAACTCAGGCATAGCCAGTCAAGAAAATGAGAGAGTAACCACAAATACACAATTTTTCTTGGTAGGCAAGTTAGCAATTTAGGGCCCTAAGATTATTGGGTACATTCTCGTTGAGCCAGCATTTCTGCTTCTCACTGTTTATCCTAATAGTTAAGTATGTGCAACAGTTTTATTACCTAATATGAATCTTGGTATTGTTATGAAATTTTAAATGTCCAACAGAAAACGCTTAAATAAAACATGCGATTGGACACTTATGCAAGGAAATGACTTGCAATTGTTAAAATAGTACAGATAAGTATTTTACTGACATGGTAACATGCTACATGGTGACAGGTATAAACAGTGTTGGACAGAAAGATCCCATTTGTTTAACAAAATTTATGTTCACAGAAAAATATCTGGGGTGATATAAATTCACAGTGATAACAGGAATCGGGAGGACTGCAACAGTGTCATTTTCCTTCTCTTATTTCCCTTCTCTCTCTCTCCCTTTCTTCCTTCTTTCTTCTCTCTCCCTCCTCTCCTCCCCCACCCCTCCTTTCTTTCAACAATGGACAGGTGTTATTTTTATAATTAAAGAGTTTAAGCTCATGCTTGATTTTCCCAAGGAAAGAATGTCATTATAGATGGTTGAGGAAAAAAATTTGCAAAATGTATGTGCAAAAACCTGACGTGTGTGTGTGTGTGTGTGTGTGTTTGTATACACTGAGAGAAAAGGGAAAACAGACTATCAGAGGATTAAGTCTTCTGTTTCTTACCTGTTTCTTAGCAGTGGGACTTAGAATTTTCCTCCTCTTTCCGTTGTCTACATAACATGTAAACAAAATTTTATACAAAATGTAAAAAGTTTTGAATGGGATGATTGTGTGGTCTCACATGCTATGTGGGTTTAGCTTTAGAGGAGGTGACAGGAAGTGTCCACGTGGATGATACCTGGCCTGTACATGTGGAGCACCTTTGAGCGTCCGTCACGGGAAACCTGCACCCCCCAATCCAGGAGGCTGATAGGGTGGTATCTCCTGAGTAATCCTTGAAGGTATGCCTCCCATACTCCTATGGCTGGGCATTTTGGGGCAGACGGGACTGTGACATAAGGGGAAAGACCCTGGACCTACTAGCCAGTGGACCCACCTGTGATACCAGCTAACTGCACTGATCCCCTCCAAGGCCTCAGTTTTCTCATTTGCAAAGTGGAGATCAGCCTCTCCGATCTGCCTCTCTTCCCAGGGCTGTGAACGGACATGGAAAATCAAAACTCCCAGATGCAAGGAAAAACCATCATTGTTAGTTATTGGGAAAGCCAGAGATGAGGCAAAAAAGGTAAGCTAGACAGAGGATGCTAAGTCACTTCAGTCGTGTCTGACTCTTTGTGACCCCATGGGCTATAGCTTGCCAGGCTTCTCTGTCCCTGGGATTCTCCAGGTAAGAATACTGGAGTGGGCTCCTGTGCCCTCCTCCAGGGAATCTTCCTGACCCAGGAATCGAACCCTGGTCTCTTACAGCTCCTGCATTGGCAAGCGTGCTCTTTACCACTAGCAGCCCTTGGACAGGAGATAATTCAGGTTCAACTGGTTTCTGAACCAGCTTAGACTGGAGCACCTCCCTAGAACTCGCTCTGTCCCACAGGGCTGGCAGGAGGCAAGGGGCTGCGAGCGCCTCAGCTCACCTTCATCAGAGGCTACCTCCTGACCTCGGGTATGTCTATCTTCACTTGGAGCAAAGTCAAGGGGAAAGCCATGCAAATCCCGAGGTCTGGTATTCTAGAAACGCAACATGTGCGAACGATGAACTCATCTTATCCTCAAACTCAGCCCTCAGCGCAGACTGCATCTCAAGTTGCTTTCTGGCCGCTCGAGTGAGCACAGCCCCACAGCGTCCGAACGACTTGCTCTGCCTGCTCCCCGTGCTAGCCGCGCTCCTGTCCCATCATCGGGGCCGCACGGGAAGCAGGCGGCTCACCAGCGCCGGAGGCGGCTGCGGAAACGCCATCAGGCCGAGTCTCCCTTTACCCTGGGTCTCTGCTGTTGTTGCTTAGTCACCTAGTCGTGTCCGACTCTTTTGTGACCCCATAGACCGTAGCCCCCCAGGCTCCTCTGTCTGTGGGTTTCCCAGGCAAGAATCCTGGAGTGGGTTGCCATTTCCTTCTCCAGGGGATCTTTCCGACCCAGGGATCGAACCCATGTTTCCTGCCTTGGCAGGTGGATTCCTGACCACTGCACCACCAGCAGAGCCCGGGCCTCTGTTCACCTGTCTATAAGCTGAGGACTGTGTTCTCCCATGAAAGGCCTTTTCTCCTTTCGAGATCCTGAGGTCCGTCACCTAGCAGTCTGGAGGCAACAGCTCTGCCCTTGACAGAAGTCACCATAGTCCCGGGACTGATCTCATACAGGTGGGTCTGAAGGTACATTTACAGGCGGCAGGAATATCGGGCAGGAAAAGAGCTCAAGAAAATATAACTCTATTGGGGAGGACCTGGGGCAGCTAGGAACGGATGGATGACTGGATGGACGACTGTTCCCTCCCATGGAACACAGACTGGCATCAATTTATGACATGAACGCCCCCTCTGACCCAGCCATCTCAGCCCTAGTTGTAGAACACGAGAGAAACTCGTGGACACGGGCTCTAGGAGACACGTGACAACATGTTCTCAGAAACATTGTTATTAACAGCAGAAAAACCCGCAACCTCTCCAGTGTCACTGACCTCAAACTGGGTAACTAGGTTATGGCGCCTTCACACCGCAGAACACCATTAGGTAGTTAAAATGCGTGAACTACAGCTGGCTGCACCCACGTGGCTGAATCGTGGAAACACAATGTTGAGAGAAAGAAGCAATCACAGAAGAGATACAGTTTTATTTCATTTATATAGAGTTCAAATACTGACGAAACTATCAATAACCTTTCCCTAAACTGTGGACAAATATATATAACATAAAAGTTGCCAGGTCAACCATTTTGAAGTATACAATTCAGTGGCATTAGGTACGTTCACAATGTTGGGCAGCCATCACCACTATTTTTCATACCTTCTCTTCACCCCAAAAAGAAACTCTGTACCCACTAAGCAACAACTCCCCATTCCTTCTTCCACTCAGCCCTGGGGAACCCTAACCCTACTTTCTGAGCTTATGAATTTGCCTATACTAGATAATTCATATAAGTGGATTCATACAATATCTGTCCTTTTGTCATTGGTTTATTTCGCTTAGTAGAATGTCTTCAAGGTTCATCCATGTTAAGCACGTATTAGAACTTCCTTTTTTCTATGGCTTGTGCTCATTTCACCTGCTAGCAAAGTAATGCTCAAAATTCTCCAAGCTAGGCTTCAATAGTGATCAAACTGAGAGCTTCCAAATGTTCAAGTTGGTTTTAAAAAAGGCAGAGGAACCAGAGATCAAACTGCCAACATCTGCTGGATCATGGAAAAAGCAAAAGAATTCTAGAAAAACATCTATTTCTGCTTCATTGACTATGCTAAAGCCTTTGGCTGTGTGGATCACAACAAACGGTGGAAAATTTAAAGAGATGGGAATACCAGACCACCTTAGCTGCCTCCTGAGAAACCTGTATGCAGGTCAAGAAGCAACAGCTAGAACTGGACATGGAACAACAGACTGGTTCCAAGTTGGGAAAGGAGTACACCAAGGCTGCATATTGTCACCCTGCTTATTTAACTTATATGCAGAGTACATCATGAGAAATGCTGGGCTGTAAGAAGCACAAGCTGGAATCAAGATTGCCGGGAGAAATATCAATAACCTCAGATAGGCAGATGACACCACCCTTATAGCAGAAAGTGAAGAAAAACTAAAGAGCCTCTTGAAGAAGGTGAAGGAGGAGAGTGAAAAAGCTTGCTTAAAACTCAACATTCAAAAAAACGAAGATCATGGCATCCGGACCCAGGACTCCATGGCAAATAGATGGGGAAACAATGGAAGCAGTGACAAATTTTATTTTCTGGGGATCCAAAATCACTGCAGATGGTGACTGAAGCCATGAAATTAAAAGACACTTGCTCCTTGGAAGAAAAGCTGTGACAAACCTAGACAGTGTATTAAAAAGCAGAGAATGTCTTTGTAGTAATGTACTTTGTTGACAAAGGTCTGTATAGTCAAAGGATTGGTTTTTCCAGTAGCCATGTATGGATGTGAGAGGGGGACCATAAAGAAGGCTGAGCACCAAAGACTGGTGCTTTAGAACTGTGGTGTTGGAGAAGACTCTTGAGTCACTTGGACAGCAGGATATCAAGCCAGTCAATTCTAAAGGAAATCAATCTGAATATTCATTGGAAGGCCTGATGCTGAAGCTGAAGATCTAGTACTTTGGCCACCTGATGCGAAGAACTGACTCATTGGAAAAGATCCTGATGCTGGGAAAGATTGAAGGCAGGAGGAGAAGGGGATGACAGAGGATGAGATGGTTGGATGGCATCACTGACTCAATGGACATGAGTTTGAGCAAACTCCAGGGGATGGTGAAGAACAGAAAGGCCTGCTGCAGTCCATGGGGTCACAAAAAGTCAGACACGACTGAGCAACTGAACAACAACCAGAACTTTATTCTTTTTATGGCTGAAATATATATATGAAACACTTACATGTATATATATATATATGTATATACACACACAGAAAAATATCAAATATATATTTGGCTTTTTTTACTGGTTCATCTGTTAATGGACACTTGTTAGTTTCTATCTTTTGGCTGTTGGAAATAATGCTATCAACATTCGTACACAAGCGTCTGTTTGAGTCCCTGTTTTGAAATCTTTTGGGTATCCACCAAGAAGCAGAATTGCTGGGTCATACGGTAATTTTATCTTCAATTTTTTGAGGAAATGCAAACATTTGTAGAGTCCTATATAACTGATGCTGAAGCATCACCAACTCAATAGACATGAGTCTGAGCAACTCCAGGAGATAACGGAGGACAGAGGAGCCTGGCATGCTGCAGTCCATGGGGTCGCAAAGAGTCAGATATGACTTAGCGACTGAACAACAACGCATGTAAGTAGTAAAACCATCAGTAAAGCAAGGGAATGATGAGCCCACAGTTCAGGATAATAATTATTTCTGGAAGAAAGGAAGGGGATGCCATGGAGGAAGACTGAAGAGCTTTAGTACTCTGGGTCACATTTTATGTCTGAAACTGAATGACAGGTTCGCAGGAGTTTATTTTATTCTTCCTCACAACCTCCATACACACGGCAGATATTCTTGTGCATGTATCAAGTGCTACATTAAATGAAAAGACAAATGTAAAGGAAAGAGTCCACTGCCCTGCACCTCAATAGGACAGCGGCAGAGACCCTGGCGTCCAGCTCCTGGCGGGAGGGAGTCCCCACCGTGCTCAAGGTGCCATCCAGCTCAGAAGCCCGGGGTCAGCGCAACCCTTGCTATTGCTACCTCTCCCATCAGATGACCAGCTCCCTGAGGGCAGCAAAGGAGGCTAGTGTATCTTTGGATAGTGGCAAATGATGCCTGCTCTACACATTTGTTTACCGAATACATGAAAACATCAAGATTTCTCGGTAGCCTCTTCCCAGAAGCTAATAGCTGTGGCTTTCAGAAAGCCTCCCTTTAGCCACACCCAAGGTTTCCAGACACAATCCTGAAGACACCTTCTCTCTCCAGCCCTGAGAAGACACAAAGAGAGGAGTTGTCAGGCCCAAAGCCAGCTGTCTGCTGTTTCTCTCACTGCAGCTTCTCTCAGGCAATTGTCTCTCTGGCAGCTCCCCGGAGTGGGCCAGGTGCTGAACCTCTCCTGATTCCTGCCGCCTGCCAGAGGGTCCCCACCCTCGGAGGGCCCCTGCTCTGACCACTCATCTCTGCCGCTGTTCTCTGCGTGTACTACCTTCATCCTAGCCGGTATTCAGAGCCCCTTACATGTCCACGGACCTCTTACTGCCCAGTGTGAAGAGGAGGGATGCCGAACAAGCGCGGCTTCTGCGTTGCTGTGACTCAGTGAGAAGCTGACAGTGCTGGGAGGTGGATGTCAGAGAGCCACCGGGCCTCTGTGCCTCCAGGCCTGCTTTTACCTTGCCACTGGCCGCCTCTGCTGCTGTCCACCCCAGGCAGGGCACTCACCCTAGAACCAATTCTTCTAGCACAACCTACCAGCCTTGGCCGAGGACCCTCATACAGATAGCCCTTGGGCCTCTCCTCCCAGCCTGCATCGCTGTGCATTCCCACCCCGAGGTCCCAGGGCCTGCATACTCAGAGGCTGCTTCACAGATACGGCCCACCAAGGACTCGGAACCCAGGCAGGGGCCAGGGCCAAATCTCTAGTATAAAAATATCTCCCCCAGAACTCCACAGTCCCTGGATGAGGGCTGGGTCGGCAGGTCCCAAAGGGGCATGGCCATCCTCCCAGAGATGCCTACAGACGCAACTGGATGGATACCATCTGCCAGTGGTTTCCCATGGGCCACAGCCTTGGCCAGCACCAGCGGGTCGCCTGCTTCCAGTCTCGGTGTCTTAAAGTTCCCTCCTGTGGAGCATCACCTTACTGGTCCATCACCACCCTGCCCGGGACTCTGCTTCACATCCACAAAGCTAAGCAACACCTGAGTAATTCTACCAGAACTTTACTTTAATCATGATACTCCCGGCTCAGACAATTCGGTGTCTTCCATCACCTCCTTGATTTGGCTATTCATTCACTTACAAGCAATGAGCCATTCCTAGGCANGAACAGAAAGGCCTGCTGCAGTCCATGGGGTCACAAAAAGTCAGACACGACTGAGCAACTGAACAACAACCAGAACTTTATTCTTTTTATGGCTGAAATATATATATGAAACACTTACATGTATATATATATATATGTATATACACACACAGAAAAATATCAAATATATATTTGGCTTTTTTTACTGGTTCATCTGTTAATGGACACTTGTTAGTTTCTATCTTTTGGCTGTTGGAAATAATGCTATCAACATTCGTACACAAGCGTCTGTTTGAGTCCCTGTTTTGAAATCTTTTGGGTATCCACCAAGAAGCAGAATTGCTGGGTCATACGGTAATTTTATCTTCAATTTTTTGAGGAAATGCAAACATTTGTAGAGTCCTATATAACTGATGCTGAAGCATCACCAACTCAATAGACATGAGTCTGAGCAACTCCAGGAGATAACGGAGGACAGAGGAGCCTGGCATGCTGCAGTCCATGGGGTCGCAAAGAGTCAGATATGACTTAGCGACTGAACAACAACGCATGTAAGTAGTAAAACCATCAGTAAAGCAAGGGAATGATGAGCCCACAGTTCAGGATAATAATTATTTCTGGAAGAAAGGAAGGGGATGCCATGGAGGAAGACTGAAGAGCTTTAGTACTCTGGGTCACATTTTATGTCTGAAACTGAATGACAGGTTCGCAGGAGTTTATTTTATTCTTCCTCACAACCTCCATACACACGGCAGATATTCTTGTGCATGTATCAAGTGCTACATTAAATGAAAAGACAAATGTAAAGGAAAGAGTCCACTGCCCTGCACCTCAATAGGACAGCGGCAGAGACCCTGGCGTCCAGCTCCTGGCGGGAGGGAGTCCCCACCGTGCTCAAGGTGCCATCCAGCTCAGAAGCCCGGGGTCAGCGCAACCCTTGCTATTGCTACCTCTCCCATCAGATGACCAGCTCCCTGAGGGCAGCAAAGGAGGCTAGTGTATCTTTGGATAGTGGCAAATGATGCCTGCTCTACACATTTGTTTACCGAATACATGAAAACATCAAGATTTCTCGGTAGCCTCTTCCCAGAAGCTAATAGCTGTGGCTTTCAGAAAGCCTCCCTTTAGCCACACCCAAGGTTTCCAGACACAATCCTGAAGACACCTTCTCTCTCCAGCCCTGAGAAGACACAAAGAGAGGAGTTGTCAGGCCCAAAGCCAGCTGTCTGCTGTTTCTCTCACTGCAGCTTCTCTCAGGCAATTGTCTCTCTGGCAGCTCCCCGGAGTGGGCCAGGTGCTGAACCTCTCCTGATTCCTGCCGCCTGCCAGAGGGTCCCCACCCTCGGAGGGCCCCTGCTCTGACCACTCATCTCTGCCGCTGTTCTCTGCGTGTACTACCTTCATCCTAGCCGGTATTCAGAGCCCCTTACATGTCCACGGACCTCTTACTGCCCAGTGTGAAGAGGAGGGATGCCGAACAAGCGCGGCTTCTGCGTTGCTGTGACTCAGTGAGAAGCTGACAGTGCTGGGAGGTGGATGTCAGAGAGCCACCGGGCCTCTGTGCCTCCAGGCCTGCTTTTACCTTGCCACTGGCCGCCTCTGCTGCTGTCCACCCCAGGCAGGGCACTCACCCTAGAACCAATTCTTCTAGCACAACCTACCAGCCTTGGCCGAGGACCCTCATACAGATAGCCCTTGGGCCTCTCCTCCCAGCCTGCATCGCTGTGCATTCCCACCCCGAGGTCCCAGGGCCTGCATACTCAGAGGCTGCTTCACAGATACGGCCCACCAAGGACTCGGAACCCAGGCAGGGGCCAGGGCCAAATCTCTAGTATAAAAATATCTCCCCCAGAACTCCACAGTCCCTGGATGAGGGCTGGGTCGGCAGGTCCCAAAGGGGCATGGCCATCCTCCCAGAGATGCCTACAGACGCAACTGGATGGATACCATCTGCCAGTGGTTTCCCATGGGCCACAGCCTTGGCCAGCACCAGCGGGTCGCCTGCTTCCAGTCTCGGTGTCTTAAAGTTCCCTCCTGTGGAGCATCACCTTACTGGTCCATCACCACCCTGCCCGGGACTCTGCTTCACATCCACAAAGCTAAGCAACACCTGAGTAATTCTACCAGAACTTTACTTTAATCATGATACTCCCGGCTCAGACAATTCGGTGTCTTCCATCACCTCCTTGATTTGGCTATTCATTCACTTACAAGCAATGAGCCATTCCTAGGCACAGACTGTGCTGGGAACAGGGACACAAAGACCAGGAAAACACTGTCCAATCCCCTTGGCCTGTCCCTTGAAGCCCTCTGCCACAGAGGCTCTTCCTACATACCTGGGTGGGTCTTGCCTCTCCCCGCATCCAGCCAAACTGGAACGCTCACTTTCCGAGGATCCCGCCACTGTCTGTTTCCTTCTGTCATTGCTCATCTGTTACTGTTGAAATTCCTTCAAGGTCCCCTTCAAGTGACACCTCCTCCAGTAAGCCTTCCTGGTTAACCCTACCAGAAGCTCACATCTGAACAGAGAAAGCACAGGGCCTGCATCCACTTGGTCTGTCTAGTTCTTTCCCAGTCATGTCGGGAGAGGAGGTCGGAAATGCCCCAAAGGACATTCCATTCTTCAAAGGCAGCAGCTCTGCTTTCTAATTCTTAGGCATCTCCCATAACACTTAGCACATACCCGGGCACATGAGCAAAAGCTGTGACCTGGGAAAGGACTTCATTTTTATCTTTCTGAAAATTCCAGCAATGCAACTAGCCAGGAGAGGGGTTAGGGCTATGGACCTAGCCGACAGCTTTTCCTCACTCGAAGAATCCACCAGCCAGAGAAACTACAAGTACCTTTTTAAGAAAAATAGGCTATACCAGAACATACTAGTATCTTCACAGACAAAGCAAGTTTCCACCTCTTTATAAATCGCAAGTCTTTCCTTATCATTATCTGAAATGCAGATGCTTCAGAACGGAGAGAGGGTCTTGGAGGCAGCACTGGGCAGAACCCACAGTCGAGGTCAGGGGATGAAAGGCAAGACAGAGGGAGTAATGAGTGCCAAGCTAACAGACAAGAGAGGGCCGTCCAGTCTCTCAGTTTCTGCCGAACTGAAAGTCATTCTGCCATGGTGGGTAAGCACATAGATGTTAGGAGGGGAGTCATGAGTTCCAGTCCTAGCTCAACCACTTTCCCTCTGTGTGGCTGTAGGCAAGTTACTTGGCCTCTCTGGTCTCATATTTCATCTATAGAACAGTAATAATATACAGCTGCTCACTGGATGGTTTTGAAGGTTCAACAAGCACTTGTAAGCACTTATAACATTTCCTGGACCTCTGATCACTTGCTATGAGTCAACCCTTACTGTAAAACAAAATATCTCACTCATTTCACTACACAAAATATTATCTATGGATGGAGCCTTTACGACGTCTAATGAGCTGTCCAAGTAGAAGAATCTTTACTAAAACAGACCCAACTTCTCCTCAGAAAGGCACTACTAATTTATATTCCTTACAGAAGACATAGATGGAAATATCCATTTCACTGCACCTTTGCTTGCCAGCTCTGGCTAGTCTAAAAAAAAAAACACCATAAAACAAAGCTTTCTGAAATTGATGATTTAAAAAAAAGGTGGCATCTCAAGAGTTTTATCTTGAAATTTTAAACTAGTTTTGAGGTTCAACCTCGCCCTCACATGCGAACTGGCCATTTGCCACATATAGTCCTACATTTGGGAACTGTCAGTTCCTTTTCCCCTTTTTGTGCTGCTGAGAGTTATGCTTTTCTCTTAAGGTTCATGGAAGCTCTTTTTATAGGGTTAATATATTAAGTTTTGCCATATGTTTTACAAATATGTTTTTAAAAATGTTTTTAAACTTTCAAAACCATCAAAAGATGTTCACCAAGAGACCTGAAATACTTAGTCTGCCTAATCATTCCTCTTTTAGCATCTTATCCTAAAAATTGGAACCAAGATGTTCTTTCTAATGCGATTTATAATAAGAAAATTTGGAAACTACCCAAATATATAGCCCTGAGGGTACATTAATGTGAATGAATAGTATGAAGGCATTAGAATGAGATTGTCTATGAATGATTAGGAAGTGATCACAGCTCAAATGCAAAATAATAAAAACAACATAATGTCCAGAATAACTCAATTTGGCTAAAAAAAAAAGATACACTTTAACCAAGGTTGAAACAAGATACACCAAAATACTGGTAACTTTCATTGGAGTCATTTCTGAGTGATGGAATCAACGCTGCTTTTATCTTCTTCATCCTTTTCTGACTTTCAAAATCTTCTATGATAAAGGTATTATTTTCTGTATTTTTAAAATGAAGATTTACTTTTATCATGTCAGTTTTTCAAAACTCAGTGCCCACCAGATGCCTCACTCCGAGGCTTGTTAAAACCTACATCACTGCATCTCACAGAGTGTCTGGTTCAGGACATCCAGGGTCAGGGGCTGAAAGCCTGTGTTTCTAACAAGTTCCCAGGTGATGCTTGATACTGCCTGTTCAGGGAACACACTTGGAGAACCACGGCTTTGTACTAAAGGGTATTTTTTTCTCGAATTGCACAATTTTCATCTAGCTTGAGATGACAGAGAACACCGGCTCCTGATCTTAATCTCTGAAGACTGGTTGTTTCTACCAGGAGAGAAAGGAGCCAGAACACCACCACAAGCCCAGTGGGCAAGCCTTCTCATTCCCACTGCCAGCTCTGCATTCTTGGAAGCCCTACGTTCCACACATTCCTTCCTTGAAACTACCAGGCACCTCCCTTTCCTTCTCATTTTCCAACCAAGTGAACTTGGGGAATGAGGGCATTTCTCATTAGTATTAGCTCCCACAGTTTGAATGAACGTTCATGTGTGACTGGGGGTGGGGGTGGGAAAACCTCCCAGCCTGTCCATAAACTCCTGGTGAGCTCAGGACACCTTGCGCGGGTCCATCAACTGTGTGTTGGTCTGAATGGGTCCTTTCTGCCCTCCGAGGACTGTTCTAAGCTGGGAGGACAGAATGGAGAGCAGGATTGGCTGGGTCCTACCTACATGAAGCTTACATTCTAGTGGGAAGACATACACTATCACAAAAGCATGGATAATGACCTCATTGATGGGCCTGAGCACGCTGAAGGAAATGAAACAGAGGGACAGAATTGTAAGTGACGGGCAGGGCAGTGGGGGGCACTCCACTGGTTGGGGACTAAGACAGGGCCTCCTGAATCTGCAGTGTGAGGGTCCTAAGTGAGGTCAAAGGGGCAGGGCAGGATAGATCTCGCTGGGGACCTTAGGCTACTGTTTCTCAAATGCTATGCCCAGCGATTCCAACTCAGTGGGTTTGGAAGGAGATCCTGCACGTCTATCAAGTTCCTGGTTGGGGGGGGGGTGGCGTTCAAGCTGCTGGTCCAGGGACCACCCTCTGAGTAGCAAGATCTTAGGTCATAGCTTCCCTGGCAGCTCAGCTGGTAAAGAATTCGCCTGCAATGCCAGAGACCCCAGTTTGATTCCTAGGTCAGGAAGATCCCCTGAAAAAGGAATAGGCTACCTACACCAGTACTCTTGGGCTTCCCTCGTGCCTCAGATGGTAAAGAATCTACCCGTAGTGTGGGAGATCTGGGTTCGATCCCTGGGTTGGGAAGATTCCCTGGAGCAGGGAAAGGCTACCCACTCCAGTGTTCTGGCCTGCAGAATTCCATGGACAGAGGAGCCTGGCAGGATACAGTCCATGGGGTTGCAAACAATCAGACATGACTGAGCAACTTTCCTTTCTAGGTCATTGTAAGGCGTTTGGAATTCAACCTAATTACAATGAGGGGCCAATGAGAGTTTGAAACTAGACAGTGACAGATTGTACTTATGTTTTCCAAAGATGATTTTGAGAGAGAATACTTGGGAGAGCTTGAGAGGCAAGAGTTCAGATGAGAGCTGAGGACACTGGCACACTGGAGGCGTGGACAAGACACAAGTCCAGCACGCAGGCTGCACCCAGGGTTGGCAGGACAGGCTGTCGGCCTGGATGCTGGATGCTGCGGTAACAGGTGGGGGGAAGCAAAGGAGATTTAACTTGGGCTGAGCCTCGCCCTCCCATCAACCCATCAGGGATTCACTTGAGGACTTCTGGCACTAGGCACACACAGTCCAGGCTTCCCAGGTGGCACAGTGGTAAAGAAACCGCTTGCCAACGCAGGAGACACAAGAGACTCAGGTTCAATCCTTGGGATGGGAAGATTCCCTAGAGTAGGAAACGGCAACCCACTCCAGTATTCTTGCCTGGAAAATTTCATGGACAGAGGAGCCTGGAGGGCTACAGTCCACGGGGTTGCAAAGAGTCAGGCACTACTGAGCACACACGTGCACACATACAGTCTGTGTTCCAGGCCCTACCTGACTTGCTACTAGGAAGGAAGGCGCATGGCAAGTTTTCACACTCGCTTTCTGGAGCACTGGCTTGGAAAGCAAGGAACGCAGTTGCAGTGGTGGACGGGCTTGGGGGGGCTCTGAGGCAGTAAATAGGCATTTCAGGCATTTCTGCCAGGACTCTCACCTGGCAGGGCCCCCCAGAACTGCCCCTGGTCCTGAGACTCTTCCTGGGGAGGGGTGCAGATGCCTCCCATTCCTGCTGCTGTATCTCCTGCAGAGTCAGGCCCAGGCGCACTGTCTTTCCCATTGGCCACTCCAGGTAAGAGAGACCGACCCAGGGAGACAGAGATTCAGCCAGTCAGCAGGGGCCATGATCAAGGAATGATGGTCAAGAGAGAAAGAGGAGGTGGACCACCCAGACGGTGGCAAAATCTTTATATAAGCAACTCTCGAGTACTCATATGTCTGTATCTTTACAGTCAGCCAGTACCCTGCCACTGTCGCCAGAGCCTTCTCATTCTCAGCACACACCAGCTGCCCTGGCTGTGTATCCTGAACCTTCTAGAGTCTTCTACAACTGCTCCATCCCCCCTTCTTTACTTTTAAGGTTAGGTTGATGCTCATTTAGAAAAATAAATGTATTTACTGCATCGTAATATTAAAGGACCATTTGAAAAAATGCACACACTAGACCCCTCTCCCCCCACGCTCATGCTTCAGTACACCTGATTCCATTTCCTCACTCCCTCTGAGCTGCATTCTTAGCTGTGTGTGGAACGGATGGGTGGTGATTCATGTGGAAGCACTGGGTTGAATGAGAGAGCTTGGCCTACAGGTGTGGGGACAGGCAGGGGAGACAGCAAGACTGATGCTGTGAGCCTCCACCTGGCCTAGGAGGCAGGACTGAGTCTGTGAAATCAGGGCTTAGAGGAGAGGCGGTGGGGCCTTGGTGCCGAAGGGAAGCAGAGAGGAGCAGAGGGCTGTGCCAGCATGTGGAGGCCCTGGTGCCCCCAGGAAGGCGGCCTTCTCACTGCGCAGTAGCAGAGAGTTGCCCTTTGCCTGGGCCGGTGCACACCATGGCTCCAGGTGACTTTCAGCAGTGACGGAGTTTCTTGCACGTCCTGCTGCAGCAGGTGGCAGGGTCCTGCAGTCGGGCAAGCTGAGTTTGGAGCCATCAGATCTGGCTTGGAAGCTGGGATCTACATGCCCATCTGATGCCAGCACAGCTCAGTGGAGGAACCGTCAGGCGGGCACTGCAAGTTTTGTTCTGCTTCTTTTAACAAAGCTTCATAAACCCACTTCCATGTTGCTACGCATTGTCTACTTTTTGGTTTACAATATTTTCATGGTTTACAACATCCCACGAGTAGGCGGCTGACAATTGATATCACCATTCTCCTCTCTTAGTTTTTCCTCTCTTGTGAAGATACAGCAATTGTCACACCTCTACTTTATAGGCGCATAGCTGCTGGAGCAGGGTGCGTGAGGGGTGGAGGGCCGGGACCATATGTGCTGTCCTGCCCACATACACATTTCTCTGGACAAGAGCCCTCTAAGCAGGTGGTCTGGAGCCATGTGACTCCAGGCAATTCTACTTGGAGGGCTCAGAGCAACTAAGGGTAGTGAAGGCTGACTTCATACTTTACAATTCACTCTGCTGAAGTATCTGCAGCGCTGTGCTGGGGTGGTCGGGGCAGGACATTCCAGGTGAGGGCAGAGAACCAGCCACTTCAGGCCTGTGGGGACCAGAGGCCAAATGAACACAAGCGAGATTTTCCCAGGTGGGCGGGTTCCATGGTTTACGGGGGTCTCACAACCCCGGATTCCCATTCAGCTATACATACAATCTACCCAGTAAGGGAGAAAACTGCCCACATCTTGTGCCTTGGCTTATTGCAGATGCTCAGTAAATGAATGAATGAGTGAACGGATGAGATGGGAACAACTTTTGTAACTTACACAGTCTTAGTCCCACCCCCTAGGAAATTTGAATATTCCCTCCCAGACCCTGACTCCCTGCAGAAGGAAGCAGTGTGCATCCACGGCCCGGTGGAACCTGTCTCTGTGGCTCTGTCCAGAGGAGCTGACACCCTGAGCTGTGGTATCTCCTGCCTGGCAGCTGTGGCCTGGGTGATCGGTGCCCAGGCACTGAGGCCTCCAGCAGACCTAGGGCTGGACCTCAGCATGGATCACTGACCGCTTTCTGATCACCTGTCTTGTGCTCAGCTCCATGCTGGGGAGCTAAACAGGATATACAACCTGTCCACAGGGAGTTTACAAACTGTGACAGATGAGCCAGATGCAGGCTGCGAAGGGCACAGATATGAGCCACCGGTCCCCCTTCAAGAAGGACTGGCAGCCCGGCTGCTAGGGGAGTGGGCTGCAGTCAGTCCTCAGCCTAGAATTACCCTGCCAGGGTGGCCTGGGCGGCCGAGCCATCCATGCGTGGTCACCCAGTGACACCCACATCCCAGGACTGCCTGAGGTCCCAGGGGCTCTATAAAAGCATGGGACAAGCCTGAGGAGGCCAGCCATGCTCCAGAGGACTGCCTGGGGATGATCGAGGCTCCAACACCAGCTTCACCTCTGCCCTGACCCTGCCCTCCCTCAGCCTCCTGCAGGGGTGGATCCCCAGGGCACCCTTGACTAGCATCCTTGCATTAAACTCCGATTCCTGGTCGGCTGGCCAGGGCCCTCAGCCTTGGAGAAACAAGGACTATAATGCTGAACATAACTCATAGACTAGATTCAGGGTTAATTCTGTCCTTTAGCCTCTGAGCGCCGGAAGAACAGTGGATGTAGTGATAAATGCTCTAAGATACAGCCTTGACATGCAGTTCTCTGTAGGAATTGTTATGCAAGTTTTTATTAATTAACTTGTAAAACACAAACACATATATATTACGGTCTTGCTTATTACTAGGAAGAGTTGTCTCTCTCATATTTTATGTATGATGTTGGGCTCTGGGGTCCCTGATGGACGGGAGGAGACCTAGCCTGGGGACAGTGAGAGAGTTCCTTCCTGCAGGGCTCAACCAGCTAGGAAAAAAAATGCCAATTAAGGCAAAGCTGTCTGTAAGGAGTCATTCTAGTTGCCATGTTAACCCTATGACCTGGGGATCACAGGCTGGATACTGGCTCCCCAAGTCTTCAGGCAAGCTGAGCTCCTTTAATTGGCATCTGTTCCTTTGGGGTGCAGTGACCTCTCCCTCGTCATGTTGAACCTTCTCAGGTTTGATGAAAACCCAGTGAAGACCCAATCAAAGCCTGTAGTCTGTCTGCCTATCTGAGCCCCTCAGGCGAGGCCGGGGTGGGAGGAGGTGGGAACAGTTGCCCCCCATGAGAACATGCGGGAGACAGTGGGTGGCATATACCTCGTCAGGAGCCAAAAGCACCTGCTGAAATCGACTCTGAACCAGAGTCCCCAGAGCCAAGCCAAACGCAGCCCGTCACTCTGAAGAACCAGAGTGTCTGCCTGCTAATTTCCTTTTGCAGATGCTTTTACTAACTTGCATGTGTGCGTGCTAAGTCGCTTCAGTCATGTCCGACTCCACGACTCTACGGACTGCAGCCCGCCAGGATCCTCTGTCCCTGGGGATTCTCCAGGCAAGAATACCGGAGCAGGTTGCCATGCCCTCCTCCAGTTACTACTAACTTATTGTTTATTTTATTATTGATCACATGAGTCATTACTATAGACAGCCTGCTGGGGGATGGGAGAGTCTGCATGCCCACCCCTGTGGATCTGGCCAACAGGGCCAGCTACAGGAGTCCAGACTGTGTGAGGACCACAAGGGCCTTTGGGGCACATGGATACAGGAGTTTGAGGGTGTTGGCTGGCTGGCCCAGGAACCTTGGGATTAAGGTTGGGGTACCCACCCTCACTAGCTGAGATGGTGGAAATCCTCACATTTTTAGTTTGGTGTCTATTATGTGCTCTCTGAGCTAGCCCAGGAGCAGCTTAACTTTGACAGGAGCATGGGTGACTTAGACAATGGAAAAACAATGACACCTTTTGGGAAATCGACAGGAAGGGTTTTAACATTAGTCGAGGAGAAAGCCCCTTACCAACACCCACCTTCCCAGCCCCTGTGCTCCCATAAAAACAAGTGGCCATAGGGACAACCAGAAGGAAATGTAGGGCCAAGACAAGGCAGGTGTGGTGGCTGCTGACATAAGTGTTCAGCTTTCCATGGTGGTAGCAGGAGAAATACCTGGTCATGGGCAGAACATAGGAGCCACTGGGTAAAGGAGAGGCTCTTGGCAGGGCTGGGCAGGGGTGTCAGGGCCCAGAAACTTGCCCTATGGAAGTGCTGAATTGAAAACTATTTTCAAAATTATGGCTACTATGGGCCAGAAAAAGCAAGAGAGTTCCAGAAAATCTATTTCTGTTTTATTGACTATCCCAAAGCCTTTGACTGTGTGGATCACAATAAACTGTGGAAAATTCTGAAAGAGATGGGAATACCAGACCACCTGACTTGCCTTTTGAGAAACCTATACGCAGGTCAGGAAGCAACAGTTAGAACTGGACATGGAACAACAGACTNTCGGGGTCCCACTTTGTTGCTTCTTGCTTGTCCTTGTAGCACATTTCTACACAAATGCAGTGCCTCCTACACCCAAGTGTCTCTGTTGTCTCTGCAATTGCCACTTTTGAAGTTACTTCCACATTTGTTAAGAAAAATATAGTTCTCTTCTTTAGCAATTATGGGGTCATGTTTTGAAATCAGATAGGCCTGGAGTCAAACCTTCATTTTGTCAAATACCATCCGGGCCACTTTGGCTGAACAGTCCTCTGGGAGTGTCAGTCTCCTCATCCATGAAACATGAGATAAGAACCCTTACCTCCCAGAGTGGCTACGAGGATTAAATTGGGATACTGAATACAGCCAGCCCTTAGCATCCACAGAGGATTGTTTCTAGGACCCCCCCAGGTACCAAAATCCATGGATGCTCAAGTGCCCTCTAACAAACGGTGTAGGACAGTCAACCAGCCATGCTCAGAGACAGAGAGAGCTAGTTGGGTATTTGTGCAAGCTGGATATTTAGTGTAAGCTCAACATGGAGACAGGATCATAGTAAGTAAACAGAAGCTGTCTTGCTATTAGCATTATTATTATTTATTTTATCATTCTGCTTTAAAAACTTCAAACAGGATATATCACAACACAGAGGACCTCTAAGTATAAATCCCTTCTAAATTTCTCAATAATGTTCAACACCATTGTCTGCCTCCTTGAGAAAAGCCAGAAGGGCTTGAGTCAGCTCAGTTCAGTCACTCAGTCATGTCCGACTCTTTGCAACCTTATGGACTGCAGCATGCCAGGCTTCCATCACCAACTCCTGGAGCCTACTCAAACTCATGTCCGTCATGTTGGTGATGCCATCCAACCATCTCATCCTCTGTCATCCCCTTTTCCTCCCTCCTTCAATCTTTCCCAGCATCAGGGTCTTTCCAAATGAGTCGGTTCTTCACAACAGGTGGCCAAAGTATTGGAGTTTCAGCTTCAGCATCAGTCTTCCCAATGAATATTCAGCACTGATTTCTTTTAGGATGGACTGGTTGGATCTCCTTGCAGTCCAAGGGACTCTCAAGAGTCTTCTCCAACACCAAACTTCAAAAGCATCAATTCTTCGGCACTCAGCTTTCTTTNGCATGAGGTGGCCAAAGTACTGGAGTTTCAGCTTTAGCATCATTTCTTCCAAAGAACACCCAGGACTCCTTCAGAATGGACTGGTTGGATCTCCTTGCAGTCCAAGGGACTCTCAAGAGTCTTCTCCAACACCACACTTCAAAAGCATCAATTCTTCGGCACTCAGCTTTCTTTATAGTCCAATTTTCACATCCATACATGACTAATGGAAAAACCATAGCTTTGACTAGACAGACCTTTGTTGACAAAGTAATGTCTGCTTTTTAATATGCTGTCTAGGTTGATCATTGCTTTTCGTTCAGCCCAGGTCCCAAAATAAGAAGACACATGGGGACAGTCCTAAACCACAGCACAACTCACAGCACTGACACAATACACAGCAAATAATTTATACTTGTTATTGAAGGCCATTAAGAGCTTGAGGTTGTTTGTTACACAGCATTATTGCAATAAAAACTGGCAAATCCATTCCTATACAGAGCTATATTTCAAATATACGTCTGGTATTTTTCTTGCTTTTTAAATTGAAATCTCCACCACCCTACAAAGTAGAGACATTACTTTGCCAACAAAGCTCCATCTAGTCAAGGCTATGGTTTTTCCAGTGGTCATGTATGGATGTGAGTTGGACTGTGAAGAAAGCTGAGTGCCGAAGAATTGATGCTTTTGAAGTGTGGTGTTGGAGAAGACTCTTGAGAGTCCCTTGGACTGCAAGGAGATCCAACCAGTCCATTCTGAAGGAGTCCTGGGTGTTCTTTGGAAGAAATGATGCTAAAGCTGAAACTCCAGTACTTTGGCCACCTCATGCAGAGAGTTGACTCATTGGAAAAAACTCTGATGCTGGGAGGGATTGGGGGCAGGAGGAGAAGAGGATGATATAGGATGAGATGGCTGGATGGCATCACCGACTCAATGGATGTGAGTTTGAGTGGGCTCCGGGAATTGGTGATGGACAGGGAGGCCTGGGGTGCTGCAATTTGTGGAGTCGCAAAGAGTCAGACATGACTGAGAGACTGAACTGAACTGAACTGATGGGACCAGATGCTGTGATCTTAGTTTTCTGAATGTTGAGTTTTAAGCCAACTTCTTCACTCTTCTCTTTCACTTTCAAGAGACTCTTTAGTTTNGGGGCAGGAGGAGAAGGGGACGACCAAGGATGAGATGGCTGGATGGCATCACTGACTCGGTGGACGTGAGTCTGAGTGAACTCCAGGAGTTCGTGATGGACAGAGAGGCCTGGTGAGCTGCGATTCATGGGGTCCCAAAGAGTTGGACACGACTGAGCGACTGAACTAACTATGGGCCAGAAATGATGCATAATTTAGCTTTTTAATTCATTCATCAGCTCAAAAGGCAGCTATAACTTTCCCACTGTACAGATGAATAACCTGAGGCTCAGAGATTCCATGAAGTCCACAGTGACCTGGCTGGAGAGTGGGTGAGCTGAGACTGGACCTCAGGTCTAAGTGAGTCTCACCCCGCTGGTGCCTCCTGCTGTGGAAGCCATGGAAGAGATCTCACTCCTGAATGGGACTCTGGGTGAGACAGTGTAGCAGGGAGCAAGGTTGCCCAGCCCTGAATGGCATGTCTTCTCTTGTCTACCTTGCAGACATCCCTGAGTCACTGACCGCCAGTCACGTTTTTGGGAAGCCCCCTTGGTCATACGAGTATGGACAGACCTCTGTGCCGGGTACATCACCACTCAAAGCAACTTGTTTCTCGATTTTTCCATCCTGGGACTCAGATCACAGAAGACTGGGGAAGCGAGATGGAGGGTGCTGGCCATAATGACCCAAGGACTGTGAGGAGCCGTTAAGCACTATGGGAAGAGTGGGGCCTTGGGGGTAGCCTGTGAGTGCTCAGTCATGTCCAGCTCTTTGCGACCCCAGGGACTATAGCCCCCCAGGCTCCTCTGTCCGTGGTGTTTTCCAGGTAAGAATCCTGGAGTGGGTTGCTACTTTCTGCTGCAGGGGATCTTCTCGACTCAGAGATCGAGGCCATGTCTCCTGCAGATGTCCCTCTATCATGGTGGTGCCTTCTAAGAATGTGTGACGTGGCGAACTCGTCCCCTAGTGTGTCCCGGGCAAGCAATTCCAGCAGGGCCTGCTGAGAGCTGGGCCTGGTGCGCCAGCTCAGGGCCACGGCTGGAGCAGCGGGTGTTCTGGGGAACTGTGCACATGTGGCCGGGCTGTTCTTGGTGAGAGCATCACTTTTGTAACATTTGACCTCTTCAAAGGATGGCATTTAAAAACTTTATACACTGATGTCTTCTGTTTCCTTTATTGCTTCTCATGTTGACCCTCTCCTATCATTACTTGCTCTGGATTTTATACCTGGTAATAATGATGGTGAATAACACGTTCAATTGTAATTCTTCACTTTCATTAGTAAACTGACTTAGCCTAAGAGCAGGCCAGGATTTTGTCATAGACGGGTCTTAATAAATATACCAACATAACTGTATATTTAATCTACCCACCAGAGACTTGAAGACGGCCCCCTCTGTCCCCCATTAGAGCAGGTCTCAGAGCCCAGCCCTGCCCGGCGTGATCGGTGGATTTTTATTCAAGACACCTAAAATTGATTGTGGACTAACCCTCCACTGCTTTCCACAGGGGGCTCCTCAGTTTATTGTTAAAATTTCAGACAATTCCAGCCCCACAGTAGATCTTGGCCAAAGGGATGCCCCCGTCTGGCTTCACGTCACCTGGGACGCGTGCTGGGAAGTCTTGGCACGGCATCAGAGTCTGTTCTGTCCAGCCGGTAAAGGCCAGCACCTAGAGGGGCAGGCACTGAGGGGTAACCCTGTGAGTTTCCATCCCCATCTTATAAACGGGGCAACCACAGCGTGGAGACGTTATATGACTCGTCCAATGCCACAGAGCCTGTGAATGAGAGCCAGGACTTGAGCCAGGCCCTGCCTGGCTACAGAGCCTGGAAGGCTATGCTATGGGGCTCCACCTTCACTCTAGGCTCAGAGCCACCCCAAGAAGCCTCCCCTGAGCCCTCTGCCCCTCATCCCTTGCTCTGACTCTGAACAGACCATCTCCCCAGACCAATCAGCAGAGACTCTGACTTTTATAGACTTGTTTCATTGTCAAGTTCTGGTCTTAACCGGGTAAACAGATGACAGTCTTGGGAGGGCAGGGGTCAGAGAGCTGCATCTGTGTCCTCTCTGGGGCCAGCACAGGGCCTGGCACCTGGTAGGGGCCACCTCTGTCTGCACTGATGAGGCATCACTTGCCATGGCCTCACTGGCCGTGGTCCAGGCCCAACCCGTCCTTTCCCGGCTCCCCCGAGAACAGGCTCACTGGGCCTGGGGTTGGCTGACGCTCAGCCCCTCTCTTCTGCCTGGTCTCCAAAGAGTTCACCACCATGTTATTGGAAAGGCTTCCAAGAGCTTGAGGCCAGGTTCACTCAGAGGGTGCACCACGGGAGAGAGGAGGGAGGGAGGGGGGTGGGCAGGGAGAGAGCGGGTAGGGAAGCACCTCTCAGAGGGGAGCCCCAGAGAGGAGGCAGGGAGGAGGGGGCAGAGGCCCCACGGCCGGGTGTGCACCAGGCCAGCCAGGGGCCCACTGCCCAGGGCCCCGTCCCCTGGGGCAGCCCCTAGGCGCCATCCTTGGCTTCACTTCATTTGTTCCCCAACCTTCCTGGGGTCCAGTGTCACCCTGAAGAAACCCACTGGTCAGGAGGAAATTGTTCCACCTGCCCAAACATTGACCTGTGGTCTTGTTTAGTCTAGCCTGTCCTTTCGGAAGTCCCTAGTTCTCCCTGCCCTGCACTCCAACTGACAGTCCTCCCCAGGTTGCCCTAATTCTGGTCATTCTCACCCCAAACCCCCACCACCCCGGGGCCAAGTCTGTGCCCAGGCCGCACAAGCAGGTATGATGTCGCTTGACCCAGGTGGTCGTACGAGGTCCCCATTCCCACACTCTGCCCAGAGGTACTGCGCTTCATCCTCACACCTGAAGTCCCCTCCACCCCACACCGGGAGAAATGTCTAAGAATGTCCTCTTTCTAAGACAGACATCCCACGAAGCGGGTAACACAGTAGCCAGCACCTTGTATCCCTTGGTGTGAATTAGTATCAAAGATTGACTTTCTCCTAACAACTGGGTCAGATCATCAGAAAGAGAGGACGGAGTGGAAGTCCTGAAGGGGTGCCAGGAGGCTGGGCGGGTGGGGTGATTCCGGAGCACAGTGACTTCTGAATGGACAGGCTCCATGCGGGGGGAGGAATTTGAACAGTGGAAGAAGAGCACGTCGGGACCAGGAGAAGAAGCTTCGCTGCCCTGCACAAGCATGGCTAAAAGGGGGTGATGAAATACTAGGGGCTGAACACACACTCAGGGGGTCTTCATGGCTTCCCAGTGTCACCTGGTGAGAACCCCAAAGCGTAGGCAGTCCATACTCTTAGAGTGGGATGTTCACCAAAGATCCACACAGACGCAACACGACCCGTTCCCCCCACCCCACAGCACACAATCCAAAAGAAGATACAGGAATACACAGAAAACTCCCTCAAACACAGTCCCTTCTAGCTAGGCCGCCAACAGAGGAGGCCCCACAGAGCCGCGGAAGGCGGATCAAGCCTGTTTCCTTTCACTGAAAGTTCTACCCTTCTAGAATGTCTCCTTCTCTGCCAGTCCAGGCCAGGGAGACATTCATCCTCATTCAAACGAACCTTCAAGGTTCTTCCTTCATTGGAGGGGGGAAAAAAATTCTCTCAAGCCATTTCAGAGCAGTGGCTCTCAGGTCGCCCGGCGTGCGTGTGTGTCTTCACCAGGAAGGCCGGCGGGCACGGACTCCGGGCCTCACCTGGCCTTTCTGCTAAGGAGGCAGATCCGTGACTGTCCCTCCCCCCCC
>SJYA01002924.1:249459-278561 GCA_006410615.1 Neotragus moschatus
CCCCCGCCCCGCTCCGCCCTGCTCCCCCACCCTCCAACAGCTTTAATAAACACCGATTACTTCAGCCCCTCGGGCACAGCTGTCCGTGAGTCGTCCAGTCAGGGGTGCTGGGGTGGGTGCCAAGGGCTGGATCTCCAAATAAACCAGCCCTCCCTTCCCCTCCTCCGCCGCCTCTCCGAGCGGGTGGATGTTGAGGAGGAGGGCACGTCTCTGGCTGAGACCAAGGGTGACGGAAGTGCTTTTCTGAACCGCCTGCTGGGGTGGAGCCCCCGTGGGGAAGGGTGGGGGAGCAGAGCTTGAAAACAGGGTGAGCGGTGAGGCTACCCGCCCCATGTGTCATGAATCCAGGCCTCTCGAAAGCCCTCCATCCAAGTCAAGGAGCCCGGAGATGGCACCTGGAGGGGCTAGCCTTAGGCTGCCTCTCTGGTTAAAACGTGCTGGCGCTTCATTCGAAGACAGAAACAGAGCGTCAGGCGATTTGCCATCTATAGGAGGTGTGTGGGAAACGGCTAAATGGATGAATGAAGGGAAAATGACTGGCACTCCAGGCCACTGCTGGAAACAGCGGTAGGAGAAGGGGAGGGAAGCTCTGGGGGCTTCAAGGGAGGTGGGGAGGGAGGCCACCCAGGGGGCTGGGAGAAGCAAGGGCTGCCAAGCCAGATTCCACCCCATCACTGCTGTGCACACAGCCAGCCCGGCAGTGTGGGCCCTCGAAGAGCACGACTCCCTTATCAAGTAACTGCCACTTGCAGCTAAATCTTCCTCCAAGAAGTTGTGATAATTCTCCTCAGAGAATGCGAGTACAGAGAACACTAGGAATTGTCAGAACTGAACTTCAGAAACCATCCACTCAAGGGCTCTCTGCATTTTTTTTTTTCAGCAGCAGAAACCCCCTTGTACAAATAAAGTGTCATGCAAAAACAGACGCGCCCTGAACTGTTCTTCTTGAATCAGCTCTATGAATTCCCTTGGAGATACCTGTCTAATCCAACTCCTTGTTTCAAGCAGGGAAACCGAGGCCCAGAGAGGTCAACCTGTGTTCTCAGGCTCCATCACAACCACCTCCAAGTACCCGGTCCCCTCCGCTGAACATCTACTTCAGTACCTCTTGGGTGGGGTCCTGGCTCATATAATCTTTAAAAGGTTCACAAGGTGACAGGCGTCAGGTTTAGGCACTGCTGGATTAGGCACTCATTTGCAGGTGAAGAGTAAACTAGCAGCAAGATCTGATCCCAGCTGCCTGACAATGATTTCCAAGACGTTATGGAATTAATTTCTGGTGCTGGGTTTTGCTTATATTGAACTTGATGATGCTGACAGCGACGCTAGCATGTTCTGGTAAAAGGGTAGTTTTTTTGGTAATCTTTGGCAGTCTTTCAAACTAGGTGAGCCCCACTGTACCACTCGGCTCACATTTACCTCTGTCGAGAGTGTGACTCCAGTCAGTCCCATAGGTATGACAATGGGGAAAAAAGACTGTTTCATTATGGAGCTGATATACCAGTGATACATAGAGCACTCAGCCACACCAAGCAGTTTTGGATGAATCAATGGATCCTGCTGGCGGCTGGGGCCCAAACAAGAACGGGATGAAGAGGCCTTGAGTTGCCACCTGATTAAGATATTAGCGCTCTAACAGTTTTATTTGTGGTCCCAAGGGGGTCATTTAATGCAATAAAAAGGTCAGGATCTTAGTTGAGCCTCCACCAAAGCCCTGCACATTGGACAGCTTGTCCAATGGATGTCACACTCACTTCCGTTCAGGTCAATTTCTTCCTTTTCCTGGGCCTCCCTTTCCATCAGCAGCTGCATCTGGATAAAGTGGAGCTGAGGGAGTGGGTCCCACTGCCGCCTCTCTGGAGCATTCCTTGGGGAAACAACCTCTGCGTCCCCCACGGGACCCTTCACTGTCCCATAGAAAGTGAGAGTGAAAACCTGGTGAGAGGTCTGTGATGGGCAGGGGAAACACCAGCCTGGGAAGGATGATCAAGAAGCTGAGACAAACTGATCTCACTATAGGTATGGCAAGCAAACGTGACCATGGATTCCAGAATATTTCCTGGCTGCTGCCTCCTTGAACATATAAGCCCCTAGAAAACAGGATGGCTACAAAAAAAGCAGATACTATCAATTAATGCTGTCAAAGACATCAAGAGACTGGAATCCTTACACACTGCCAATGGGAATGTAAAATGGTACAGCCACTGTGAAAACCAGTCTGGCAGTTTCCCAAAAGAGTTACCATCTGACCCAGGAATTTCACTCCCAGGTATATATCCAAGAGAAAATGCTAACCTATGGCCACACACAAGCTGGCACACAAATGTTCACAGTATTACTGACAAGAGCCAGACATGCAAACAGCCCAGCTATCCATCAAGGGATGACTGAATTTAAAAAATGTGATATATCCATACAAGGAACATTACTCAGAAATAAAAGGAAATAAAATAGTGATACATGTTACAGTACTGCTGAACGTTAAAACATTATGTGAAGCAAAAGATGTCAGTCACAAAAGGCCACATGTTCTATGATTCCACTGATAGGAAATGTCCAGAACAGGCAAATATATTTAGAGACAGAGAGCGGATGACTGGTGACCTAGAACTGGGGAGTCGGGGGGAAATGGAGAGTGACTTCTACTGGTTATGGGATTCTTTTCGGTTGCGATGAACCTATTCTAAAACTGACGGTGGTGAAGGTAGCACAACTTTGTAAATATACTAAAAACCATGAACTTGTACATTCTAAATGGGTGACCTATATGGTATGTGAGTTACATCTCAATAAAGTTGCTACGAAACAGAAAAACAAACCTTAGAAAAGCCCCTGTTGTTTAGGTTTTGCTGACTAGAGGCATCCTCTGCTAGACTTCCCTAGGGCTTCAAAGAGGGCAGGTATCAACAGGAACTGGGGTCACTGTCACCTCCTGCTTTTACCAGTAGCTTCACAGAATCAACCAATCAACCCATTAGCTCCAGGAACAACAGAATTATCAGCGAGAATCCATAGCCGGAAAAGCAGGAGCTGCGAGTGTACATGTGTGCACAGGTGTGTGTGCAGGCACGGCAGAACTCTCCCGAAGGCCAAGTTCAGTTCCCTGACACTATCTGGGAAGGTCATGTGTACATGTGCTTCTGCTTTGCATCTCATTTGAAAATGCAGACACTGACCATGTACTGTATTATTAGGCAATTTTTTCCAGTGTGGTGTCTCGGGGTTGCTCTACACAATCTGTTCGGAGGATAAACTCATTTTTTGAGTAATGAAGAGCATCCCATCCCGGGGTTCTGGCCTAGGAAGGGCAGACTTCGGTTGTGCCAACTTTCCCATCCTGCCCCTCACGTGACCCGAGCCAGGCCACCCCTGGGAAAGAACTCTTACCCCGAGGGAAGCTTCCTTCTTTCTGGCTCGCTGGCCTCCTGCAGGTGGAGGGGAGCTGGGGGACAAGGAGAGGGAAGGAGGCCCACTCTGGCTGGTTCCCTTCCAAGCAAAGGCCCCGGAGGAGGGGGCCTCCCAAAGGAAACAGAAGGAGTGAGACCGGAGAGCACACATTCTGCTTTTTCTAAACATGGGGTCAAAATGGACAGAGGAAAATTAAATTACTCGGCAACTCTGAAAGTCATCCACCGAAGATAAACCCTCCCTTCAAAGAAATTACTCATCTTACTCCATGGTAGTATCTCAGGGTCTCTCAGTATTCAGATGCATTAAGCAACGACGTACACAATGTGTAAAACAAATGGCTTGTGTCAAACTCCACTTGCCAAGTTATTATCAATTATTTTTTTTTTTGCTAAGCCATGAGAAGCCCAGCGACTTAAAAGTCCAAACAAAAACTAACAAGAACACGCGCACAAAGATGGAAAAGCATCCTTCGTGGAAGTTACTATGAATCGAGCAGCTTCAGAAGGGAAAAAACACAATCTCTGACTAATATGAAGGAGACTCCAAATTGCTCTTGGCAACAATCTCTCAACCCTAGATTCCCCTCCCTCTATTCATCTCCACAGTTCCCAGCCAAAGGAAAATAAACTGAACAGCTCTCTCCCTGGCCCAACCTGTAGGGCTGCACGGCTGAGCAAGCATGGAGCAAACAGACATCCCCAGGCAATTATCCACCTGTGCAATCGTGGTAAACATGGGATAGCCAGGCAGGGACTCGCTGCTCTGACTGGGCCGATCATCTCAATATTCGGAGAAAAATGCCTTTATTCTGGTGCCCCGACATCAAAACGAGCATAATAATATATGATCTTGTGACCTCAAACCCAAGATATTTTCTTTTTTAAAAAAATAGGAAGAGGAAAACCATCCTCCCCGGAAGAGTCGGTATCTGTTCTGAAGAAGGAAGGCTCCAGAGCATCCCTCAGGGTGACTTAGCTTCGAGACAAGATTTATCAGTTCACCTTCCTCAAAAAAGTGAGTTAATTCTCGAGGTGGTCCTCTAACACCGATTATACCATTCAAGACAGAAGAAGTTGACAAGCCAAATGTCCTGGAATATTTATGGCCGTTCTGTCTCTCAAAGGTTCATCTGACAACCATTTTTTTTAGGGCAGATACGTCAGGTCAGCGGAAACAGAGCGGACAGGAGTGTGGGGAAATGGCACTGCGAGTGGAGATATAGTGGAGAGACCATGAGCTTTTCAGGTGAGTCCTGAAACACCCTGGCAGGCGGGTGTGAGCCGCTCTGAGAGCTCTGCATAGCCCACCAGAGACCTGGGTTCTAGTGTTGGTTTCGCGACCAAGTGCTGTGAACACGGACAAGCTTCCTCAGTGGTAGGATGCGGGGACTGGTGCTCCAGCTGCAGCTCTGAGAGGATGGTAAGTGCCATCCCAGCCACTGAGGAACGAGGTTGAGGGTGGCAGTATGATGCTCTGGGGTGGCTCTCTGCCTGGCTGGCATGGGTGCACAGAGGTGCCAATCCTCCTGGAGGCTGCACGGGGCTCTTGTCATCTCCAGCTGGGATGCACCAAAACTAAAGTCTCATCACAGAACCCATGATGATAAACCAATAATCTGAACGGCAGGGTCTCAATCAGCTTCATGGGCACTCCGTGCATGCTATGACGTCTCTTGGAGCCAAGGACCAGTCCTCATGATGGACGCTTGGGGACACTCATCATTCCAGCCGCCCACCTCTCTCGGTCCCCCAGGCCTCCTGCTGCTTCTCCTTCTTTGTGGCCATGCTTCTGGAGCACCTCCCCACATACCGTCTCACTTCATTCACTCAGTACTCACCGCCCGCTATCCTCTCCCGGCGCCTGACCCTGCCGTGCACACGTCACTGAAGGATGTACTATTACAAACACTATTCCCACTGACAGAGGCCAGAGACCAGGTCAGATTCCCATCACGACACTTAGCATGGTGCTTGGAATCACACGGTAGACAATATCAGTTCGGTTTAGCCACTCAGTTGTGTCTGGCTCTTTGTGACCCCAGGGATTGCAGCACGCCAGGCTTCCCTAACAGTTGCTAAATAAATGACCGACCGATTGAATGGAAAGAAACTCAGGTTCAAGAAGGTGAACAACAGATGTAACACATACTGCTGCTGCTGCTAAGTCATGTCAGTCGTGTCCGACTCTGTGAATGCCATAGACGGCAGCCCATCAGTGAAAGTGAAGTCGCTCAGTCGTGTCTGACTCTTCGCGACACCATGGACTGCAGCCCACCAGGCTCCTCTATCCATGGGATTTTCCAGGCAAGAGTGCTGGAGTGGGACGCCATCGCCTTCATACTACTTTTGGACAATTATACCAGAGTGACGTGGAGTCCTATCTCCTCAACTAAAACTCAACATTCTAAAAGATGGGTGGTCAAAGGGGTAGCTTGGATTCCTGGCTCTGTCACTAAGTAGCTGGGTGGTTGACTTAACCCTTCTGAGCTTCAGTTTCCTCATCTGCCAAGTGGAGCTAATGTTTCCTATCTGATGGGTTGTGCAGGTTAGAGGAGACGACATATGCCAAGCACAGGACCTGGTACATGGGAGATGGTCTCTGAATGTCCCCTCCCTCTCCTCCCTGCTGGGAACCTCTCTGGCTTATCTCCCAGTCTTGACTTGGCAGGATGAGCCTCAGGTTCTACAACCTCCAGGCCTGTGCTCTTTCTGTCTCCCTCCCTTGGGGTCCTGCCCCAGCGCCTCCTCTTAGCTGAAGCCCTTGGTGACCTTTCTGGCTCTCTTTGGTGACCTCTCTTCTCATATCCCACACTGGCCCTCCCTGCGGTCTCTCCAGGTCACCCTGCTTGCGCCCTAAGTTTTGCTTATTCTGTGCAAGCTTCATTCATCAGTACTGGACGACCCTTGGTGGCAGCTCACGCCAGAGTTCTTTCCACATCTGCCAGCAGGTCCTGCGAGGTGTTTGGTGGAACCCTAGTCTATCCATTTTGTGAAGTTCTGGAACCCACACTGGAGGCCTCCCGGCCTAGGTGGCACTAGCGTCCAGTGGATCTGTGTAAGGAGCGCTGGATTCACCTGGCCCCCAGGGCTTCCAGCCCTTTCCCTGTGAAAAGGGGGTGATGAGAGCCGTGAGGGCTATCCTTGGGTGGTACTTTGGGAGAGCTTAGGAAAGGTTTCCAAACACCAGGCCCAGAGGACAGAGCACAGGCTGACTCAGTCATCTTTTAGGAGGGCAGGTTTCTTTTCCCTTTCAGCCCAGTTTGGGCCTTAAGGGGAGAGGGTGGCACCCAGCTACTTTCTCTTCCTGGGGATCTAACCAGAGAAGGTTCTAATCCCCAAGACTTAAAACCGGGTGAAAGACGGAGCTGAAACTTGAACCTGGCAGGGCCTTCGCCCTTCCTCTCCCTCCCCTTCCACACAATCTTCTATGACTCTGGAGAAAAACTGCCTGATTGTTCCAACCACTTCCTTTACATTTTCATACTTCTGCACTCGGAGGGCTTTGGAAGGGGTACGCTCCCAGTCGGCCAATGAACGGCGGCGACAGGGCTGCCTCCTGTACCCGGAGAGCCCAGTACCCGGGTTAAGAAAGACGGCAGCGGCCCCTAGCCAGGACAGCAGAGGCCAGAAACCAGGACGACCAGACCCGACAACCCTCGGAGCCCTCACTACAGACACGAAAACTGCACCGCGCTGGGCTGTGTAGCGGAGTGCGCGCTCTTTCCAGAGTCCCTCCCAGGCCAGCCCGTGACGCTGCAGGGAGAGGGCAAGACGGGGGTCCGACCGCCTCGCGAGCGAGCTCCGGCATGTCCCCGGCTGAGCTCTGCGCCCACCGACGCCCACTGGCCCTGTTCTACTTGCGATTCAGCCCAGGGACCGCGGCTGGACTCCCTCCGGCTTGCGCAGCGACTTGTGCCAATTCCCCCTTTCATTCCTGCCCCTGTCCTAACTTTTGCCAGGAGTTGCCTTGGCTTCCACACCACCCTCACCCCCAGCCAAGTTTTGCGCCTGATATTGGAAGGAAGCAAGCTTTTTTTGCGGGGGGTGGGGGGAGGGTGAGGAGCAAGGTATTGAAAGTAACAGTGTTCATCGGCCACTACCATCCTGAGTGCCGCTCGCACTCCGCTGTCCCCTCTCGGCCACCCCAGAACCTGCCGCGAGGGCGGCGGGCGCGGGGAATGAGAGCAGAGTTGCTGCACCCCGAGTCTCCGGTTCTTTCCTGCGTTTCGCCGCGCGCCCCTGCATAAGCGCGGGCCCCCAGCATGCTCGGCTCCAGCCCCAGGGCGGCTCTGAAACTCCTCTCTTTCGCCGCCACCCAACCCGCACGAGCGCCGGTCGTAGCCGCCACCCGGGCCAGGGGTCCCCGCGGTGGAGCGTGAACATCCGCAGCGCCCAAGAGAGGACGCACCCGCCCGGCGCCCTAGGGGCCTCCCCGACCCCAGTCTCCACCCTTCCCCACCCAGGGCCGCCTGCCCAGAGCCTCGAGCCCAACCCAAGCCCGCTTCGGTCCGGTCCGGTCCGGTCCCAAGGCCGCCGCAAACCCACCTGGCCGCCCCGGGGACGCCGCTCGTGCCCGGGTCGTGTCCTGAGCGCCGCCAGGGTCCCGGGCTGGGAATCCACGCGGCAGCGCAGCTCACGGGAGCCTGCCGCAGCCGGCGGGAGGTTGTCATTGATTCGTGCAGGGCGAGTTAAGCCATTCCAGGAGTGGTTTTGAGAGAGCACTCCCACCCCTCCCTCCAACCAGAAGTATTTGGCAGGCAGCCCCTTTTCGTCCACCTGTACTGTTGAGCGCGGACCGGGACCAATTTCACCAGTGGCGCTTTACACCTTACTTTCTGATATGCAAAGTAAGCCCTTTGCTCAAGGGGAATGCAGAAATGAAAGCAGGGTGATGGAGGAGGAGGAGGCAGTTTCCCCCGCCCCTCACTTTCCTCCTGAGTCTCACCATTTGTTTATTTTTTTCTCTAATATTTCACAAAATGCCTTACCATTTATCTCAAATCAGGGGCGGCTTTTCATTGTCACTGTCCCCCTCCGCAATTCTGCATGTCTTTTATTTTTAGAGGCAATTTGATTCCCTTTTGCCTGAAACCTGAGCCCAGTAAAATTACTGGAATTATATGTTTTCTCTTTAAAGGGTCGTGAGTGTAACTTACCAAATAAAACACTGCACAGCAAACATTCAAGTGGCAAGTGAGAAAGAGGGAGGAGCAGGAAATAGACAGAGAACCCCCCACCAGGTTGCCCAGGGGAACCTGGCCCAGAAGGAGTCCTGGGGCCTGCGGTGGGGGTGCCTATGGCCATCCCTGGGACTCTCCAGGCAAGAACACTGGAGTGGGTTGCCATTTCCTTCTCCAATGCATGAAAGTGAAAAGTCAAAGTGAAGTCACTCAGTCGTGTCCGACTCTTAGCGACCCCATGGACTGTAGCCTACCAGGCTCCTTCGTCCATGGGATTTTCCAGGCAAGAGTGCTGGAGTGGGGTGCCATTGCCTTCTCCAGCCTATGGCTGCTCCTCCCCAACAACATACACAGTATCACCAGACTTGCTTTGGCTTTGCTCCTTTCTAAGACTGACTCAGAAATGCCAACCAGAGACCCAACAGTCCACATTTGGGGTGGGCCAGCCACCAATCCCAGAGAGGTGTGGCGGGGCGCCCTTGCCCAAACTGTTCCTTGAAACCACACACCACGCCCTTTTCAAAAACTGCCAGCTAGGAGGCGCCTGCTGCTGTCGGCCCTTTTCCCCAATAACTGTCCTTCATTTGGGGCAGGGGAGACCTTCATGAACTCCTTGATACTTAGGCTGGCAGTTCTCAGATGTGGGGGAGGAGCAGGGGGTGAGGGGGGTGGGATCCTTCTTCCCCAGTAACCAGCTTCCCCCGTGTGAGATGGAGAATCAGCAGGAAGCAAATGAGACTAAAAAGAGGCCTGGACCTCACCACCTCTGCCACCAACACGAAAGCACCCCAAAGCCAAAGGCAAACCCCAAAGGTCCATCACTCTATGAAGGCCAAGGATGGAACAGGGTTTGCAGCACTCCTGGAAAAATGGTTCAGACTTAAATGCCTCCTCCAGCAGGTGCCCCCTGCCTGAAATCCCAGTGTTAATGATTCATCCCACTGTGGGGCACACCCAGCAGAGAGCCTGCTCCAGGCAGGCAAATTTGCTTCAGGAAGGCAGGAAGGGTCTCTCAGTGTGTAGTTCTAAAACTGTAAATACCCATGGGTTCGGGGAAAGAGTCCCTACAAAGGGCTGGAAGTTTGTCAGATTTTTCTCTGTATGGTAGGGGGTCATGGATAGCAGCCTGTGGGGGAGCAGAGAGGTTTGGAAGCAGGGAGGGATGAGGAAGGCAGGGGAGGGAATGGGAGGGGGTGTGAAGTCAGGGAATCGGGCGCTGGAGGTCAGAAGGGAAGGTGCTTAATCAGGGCAGGTGGACACTTTCCAAGACTGGATGACTCCATAGCTTTTTATCAAAAACCCGGAACACCCAGGCCAAAGAATGAAAAGTCAAATCCCTTTGTCCACAGAGGTGCTAATGAAATACCCAATCAAGCGCAACTCCACACTCCACTCCCAGGCCCTGTGGGTGAAGGTGCCAACGCATGACCTGGATGGAGTCAGGATCAATCCAGAGGTGTTGGCTGTGTGCCCACAAGTTGAGGTTTGGTTCTGACTGCCTGGGTGGAGGTGGCGCGCCGTGGAGTGCCACCCTCGGAGCCTCAGGTCTTGTGAGGAGAGAAAGCACCGGGGGCTCGTCAGCGTGGGGCAAGGTCCACAGAGCACTCTTCGGGATCTGTTAAGGAACCAGCTCCGGCAGTCATGAAGATAGAACTCCTGGAGGTGGGAGAAGGCTCCCGGAAGTGGTCCCTTGGGCCTGGAAGTTTGTGCTGCTGTGAGCAGGGGTGGGAGTGAGGGCTAAGGGACAGGGCAGCTGGCCAGGTTTACGGGGTTCTCCCAGTGGATAAACCATCAGGCCGACAAGGGAGACCCAGTTTATGGATACAGCTTCCAGCTAAAAGGAGAGAGTACAGGGCAGGGCCTGCTCTGGAGGGAGCGAGGATTGGAGCACCTCTTTCAAACCCAGCTGGAGCTGGATGTGGGCAGAAGGGGAGGAGGCAGGAGGCTGCAGGGAGGGGTGGCGGAGAGTTGCGTGCCCAGCCCAGCCTGCCCCTAGGCGGCTCCTCCTAGCAGGGCTCTGGCCCCTGGACCTGAAGGAGTGTCTGAGTAGGCCAGTGGGTGGTGCCAGGGCTGACTGTATTGCAGCCAAGAGCCCCGGGGGAGAGCTGGCCACGGTCCAGCCCACTGGCTGGGTACCTCGGTGGACAGTGGATGTCATTGCACCCTCCCCCTTAATCACTGTGTGTGCGTGCTAGGCTGGGACCCACCCTTTTGGAAGGTCTATGGGCAAAAAGTGGGGAGCCCTGCCCCAGTCCCCCTCCAGCCTCGCCTCTCCCCTGTTCTCAGCCCCCAAGCCAGCTGCCTCCTGAGAAGAGGAACATAAAGGAGTCTTGGCGGGTGGGTGGGGGTTGGTGAGAGAGGCTCCCACAGCCACACAGAAGGGGCTAAGGGCGGGCCGGGCGCTAGATCTGTTACTGTGCCTCTCCTGTGGGGAGGTGGTTCTCGCCCCCTCCCACTTACTCACCCTCCTCTCCCCCTCCTTCCCGCCCCACCCCCTTCCTGGGTCAGGTCGGTCAGAGCACTTGGAAACAGGCTGGCTTACAGACGCCTTGCCTTCCACATCTGCCTCCAAACCCACAGCACACTCTTGTTCCAGGGCGGATGAAAGCTGCTCCAACCACCAAGCACTGGCTCCGAAGGCTAAGCAGAAGCACGGGCAGCAAATCGGCCACTGTCAACTTGTACCTTCAGTGGTTCCCGGTCCCCAGCTGTGCTGCAGGCACGCAGGCAGCTTCTGTCGGCACGCACACTTACTGAATGTCTGTATACACGTGTGTAGAGAGGGGGACACAGAGACACGCCGTGTCACCTGAGAACTAATCACTGCCAGCTATGCAGCATGCAGCCCCTCATTTAATCCCTGCAGCCACACCAGGAGGTGGGTCCTTTCATTCTCTCCTTTACTGATGAGGAAACGAGGGCTCAGAGAGGCTACATCACTTGTTCGAGGTCACACAGCTTGATAAATCATAACCACTGGACATAACACCTGGGTCTTTGGACTCTGCTCTCCAGGGGCTGACCCCAGGCTTGGCCTCTGGCTTTTTGTCTGGTTCCTACATCTGGCTCCCTATGGAGCAGTTTGCTTTGCTGGTGTGTGTGCCTCAGTTTCCCCACCTGCTAAGCAGGCAGAGTAATGGCTCTTACTGAACTGAGAGGCTGTTATTGGCCAGAAGGAGGCTGAGATGGAGGTTAGGCTTTGGTGAAGCACTGGAGCAAGTCTTCCCTAGAGGACGCACACGGCACTGGGGTTGAGTGTTACTCAAGCTGGAAACCCGGAGTCATCCTTGCTGCCTCTCCTTTCACCGCCTGCCCCCCACAGCCCTACCCCAGCCAGCCATCCACGTGCAAGACTCAGATCTCCACAGCAGATCCCGGATCTGCCTTCTTCCTGCCTCCTCCCCCTGCCCCAGCCACCACCCCTCTCCCCTTGACTTGTGCAGGCAGGACCCTTCACTGGGCCCCCTGCCTCACTCCTGTCCTGCCCCTTCCATGCAGCACCGCCCAGGTAATCTCCAGACGTGCATCTGATCATGTCGCAGAGCACTGAACACGCGGGCCAGACAGCTCTGCACAGCCTGTGAGGCACAGAGGGATCCCTGCCTCTCTCTTCACGCCCACCCTGCCTCCCACCCCAGCCTCCAGTCACAGGCAGACACGCCAGGCCCTTTGCCTTCCTGTCATGGGAACGTCCTTGGCCTGCCCTGCCCTCCCTTACCTCAGGCTGAGAAGATGTGTCACCTCCTCAGAGAAGGCCGCCTGGACTACCACAGATAAATTAGAAAGCCTGCCCCTCCTCCCCCATTATTTGTTTCTGACCCTTAGTCAAAGTTTGACTAATATAAGTATGCTCTTGCATACTTATATTTGATGTCATGTTTACATTGAACTGGTGGCTTGGACGGTAAAGCATCTGCCTGTAATGCGGGAGACCCAGGTTCGATCCCTGGGTCAGGAAGATGCCCTGGAGAAGGAAATGGCACCCCACTCCAGTACTCTTACCTGGAAAATCCCATGGATGGAGGAGGCTGGTGGGCTACAGTCCATGGAGTTGCAAAGAGTCGGACACGATTGAGCGACTTTACTTTATATTGAACTATATTTGAGTGTCCCTCCCCCTAGAGCAGAGGCTGCTTGTGGGCTGGGGACCCTGTATGTCTTTTTCACTGCATATAGTTGGGCTTCCCTGGTGGCTCATTGGTAAAGTATCCACCTGCCAATGCAGGAGACTCGGGTTCAATCTGTGGGTCGGAAAGATCCCCTGGAGAAGAAAATGTCAACCCATTCCAGTATTCTTGCCTGGGAAATCCCATGGACAGAGGAGCCTGGCAGGCTGCCATCCAAGGGGTCGCAGAGAGTTGGACACAAGTTAGCAAATAAACAACAAAAACATACCTGAAAAACACAAATAAACAAAAAACATATTTGATACAGGTTAGCCTCCTGACAAAAACACTGGGGGAAAAAATGCTTATAGAGAAAATCCTAGATCCAGGAGACCGAAGGACTGGCTCTAGTCCTGGCTCGGCCACTGGCGGGCTGCATGGGCGGCGTGCCCCTGGAGGCGCCACCCGCCTTCCCCCAGCCTCATCCTCATCCTCTGTAAGGGGGAACGATTCCCAGGTGGCTCAGAGGGTAAAGCATCTGCCTGTAACGTGGGAGACCCGGGTTCGATCCCTGGGTCGGGAAGGTCCCCTGGAGAGGGAAATGGCAACCCACCCCAGTATTCTAGCCTGGAGAGTCCCACGGACAGAGGAGCCTGGCGGGCTACAGTCCATGGGGTCACAAAGAGCCGGACTCGACTGAGTGACTTCACTCAGGGGAAACTATGGGTGAGCTGACTGCCAGGAGCCTGCGCTGGTCGACACTCAGCAGCCAGCCTGGCTTTCATCCTCGGAGAATGAACGTGTAGGTGCCGAGAAACAAACGAGAAGAGAACCCTGGCTGTCAGGCACTCGAGAGGGCTTCAGGAAGGTTTGCTTCCGCTGTTGTCCCCGGCTGAGGCTTGATGTGATCAGCTCACATCCCTGAGCATTCCTCCCACTACACCCCGCTCCCCACCACCTCTGCACAGGCTGCCACAGGAGCGTGGAAACAGGACCACACATAAGTGTGGTCCAGAGCAACTGAAACAGCAGGAGACCCAGTCAGGGCTGATTTTATCTGGGGATTACCAGCCAACAGCCATGCTCTCCCGACTCGCCACGTCTGAGGGCCCAACCTCTGAGGAGGCCTGTGTGTGTGGCGCTTTCGGGTGTCCGTGGCTTCTACACCCATCGTGCCGCTTGGCTTTCACAGCGACCCTGAGTCCCACTCTGCAGAGGAGGAAACTGAGGCTTACATTAAAAAACAAGTGAGTGGCTGAATGGAGCTCTTTGAAATTGGAGACACAAAACTCTCATGAGGTTAATATTCTTATAAAAAAACTTATGTATATAATTTTAAAGAGATTATTGATGTAGCTGAAACAACAGAGACGAGAAGGTGACCCATAATCCCACCACATGAGGCAATGTGACTGCCACAGGGCAGGGCCCCTAGTCTCTCTTCAGTGGCCACAACCCACCTCCCCTCAACTGGAGCGGACAGTCCACACCCCTACCCCCAACCGCCTCACTAAACACAGGCTTCACCCGCCATCCTACTTTGCACTTCTTAGGTGTTCAACAAATGTTTAATTAAATGTTTAATTAAATTTTGAGGAAAATTCAACTGGCTGAAGCGGAAAGGGGCCGCTTTGGACGCACCCAGCTGCTTCCAACACAGCCCAGCTTCCTGCCAACGACGAGCCGAGTCCTCACTCCTCTGAAGTCCCAGGTTTGTGCTATGCTTACAAGGGTGTCGCTGATTGCACAGCCCTATCACTTTGATCCTCAGATCAGATTTTACTCACATGTATTAGAATACCAACATGAGATAACAATTCATCGGCTGTTGAGCATCGAGAACAGAGAGGGAGCCACGGCTGAATCTAAGCGAAGCCACACAGTCACAAAGTTTATTCGAATCTGCCGGGGGCCAGAGCCGCACTCACTTCTTCTGGGCCTTAGGGCGGCAGACGCACCACCCGGAACCCACTGCAGTTGGCCGGACACCTTGACCTAGCTCCCTGACTTCTTCAAGAAGACAAAGGTGATCCAGGGAAGCCCCTGGCCCCTGGGCCTTTGGTTGCCCAGTCCAGTGGGCACTGGAGAAGAAGGTGAGGCCCAGTGAGGGTGGCCGGGTACTGGGAGCCCTCCTCCCCTTCTCAGGTGGGCTGGGAGACCAGCTGGAGCTCGCCCTGGCCTCGGGTGGGAGCCTCTGAGAGGAGGTTCAGGCTGAGCACAGGGTGCCCAGGTGCCGGAACTGTTGTCTCCGGGGAAGTGAGGGGGAAGTACCCAGCCAGGCTGGGTGCAGGCAGACTCGGTGAGCTCAGCCCGAGGGCTCAGGGCTGGGGCCTCGCCCTCCCGGAAGACTGTATTGGAAGACTGTATTGTGCGGCACCCTCGGGAGGAGGGGAGGGCCCGTGAGCTTCAGCAGAGCAGCTGGCGCTCTGGGTGACTGGGCCGGGCGAGCGTCCAGGCAGGAGGGCTTGGCCAGTGGGGGCAGTGGCCGGAAAGGGGCCACACTTCCGGCCGGAGAGGCAATGCCCCGCGGCCATTCCTCCATCCCTCCACCCCCTTCCTTCCCCAGGTGTGTACTGACTGCCTCCCCGTGGCCCCCACCGCTTCGGCCATGGCTGTACCCTGAACACATCTCTAGACACCTTCACATGTCATGTCTCCATCCTCAGGGAGCTGATCTTCCAGTAGGGGAGAGGCAATGAACAGATAATCATCTACCATGAAGTCAGCCGGGTGAGGCCAAGTCTTTGTTCCTCGGTCTTTTCCTTCTTTGTCGCCCACGGCCTCTCACCTCATTTGATCCCCACCCCCAAGGGGCCAGGAGAGCAGGATTTATAGCTCCCACAGACAGTGAGGCAATGGGGTTGGGGGTGGGGAGGGGACTTGCCCAAGGTCATACTGGGCACAGTGGTGAAGACGCTGCATGTAACCCCAGCCGGCTGACTCCTTGCCCGGTGCTCCCAGCACTGTCTTCCCCAGCACAGTCACCTAGACTTAACTGCAAAGCAACAAGAGGACTTAACTCTGTGCTTCTAGTAATGTCCTTTTTTTTTTTCTTTTAAAGGGGATATTTATGCACAGAGTACTAAAAAAGCAAGAAAGGAAGGAAGGCAAGGAGGAAGACAGAGAAAGAAAGGAAAGGAAGAGAAAAAAGGAGCTAAGAATCCCAACCTCGAGAAACAACTAACTTACCTAATTTTAAATGACTTACCTAATATTGATATTAAATGACCCTTATGAGACAAGACCCCGTGGGTCTAGTCAGGCTAGGGAGCTGAGGTCCAAGCTACACCAGCTGCAAACTCTGGCCTTGATCCAAATTTTCTTTGGTAAATAAGGTGAAAGTTGGCTTATCCTTTCTGGGTCCCTGCAAATGTGGGAGGCCCCCTAACCCAAGCAGGCTGTTGATACCCTTGGGCACAGCATGGATGCCCACTTGTCCCTTAGCCGGTGTTTGACCAGGAGGAGGAAGGGTGGTGACAGGAATGGGGAAGATGAGGCAGGGCTGCGTGTGTGCGGGCATGCTTGTGTGAGTGTACTGTGCACGGAGACTGGTGAGTAGAGGGGCCAGCAGCTGGGCTGGGTGACTGCTGGGGAAGGGCTACACATCAGCTCCTTCTCGTTTGGATGAAGCAGTGAGCAGGGCTCCAACACCCTCCAGAAAAGTGTCTGCCCTAAATGGTCCCAGGGTGCTCAGGCAGAGGGTGGCCTCACCCCTCCCCTTGTGCTGGTTAGCGTGCCATTGCTGGGGGTTCGGGGGGGTGGTGCTGAGAATGGCTAGCACAGCCCACAATCCTTCTTAAGGGTCAGACAAGCCAACCAGGCTGGAAAGTCAGCCCAGTGACCTTCACTCATTGAAGCTGATGTTTTCATTAAAGTCAAGTTGTAGGATGAATGGGAGAACAAGGCAGAAGTGAATGGTCACGACGGAGATCAAAACAAGGGCCTTGGCCTCCCACAAGGACCACATCAAAGAAAAGACTCGCTGTTAACCCCCAAGGACAGAAAAATTATGATAATCATAATAGCTACAAGCACTAAGGCATCATTTCTTTTAGTCCTCAGCAACGATTCTATGAAGTCTCTATATTATTATTCCCCTTTTAGAGAATGGCAGCTCAGAGCCAGGATTTGAACCCAAGTCACAATGACCCCTGGTAAAAATCACTTTTAATCCTGAAAAACTGCTTGAGGTAGCTCAGAATATTTTTGGCCTTTGAGTAGAGTGGGAGAGATCCGAGTGAGACAGAGGGTTAAGCCTCATCAATCATAACGGGGGTAAACATTAGAGCAGACCCTTGTCTGAGGCTGTCCATGTTGTTTGGGGCATCTCAAGGCTTAGCTTACATAGCCATCTGCCCATTAGAGTTATCAGGCTCACCTAGCAGTGAGCTCCAGGACCAATAAAGTCCTGGGTGAAGACTTCACATTTCCATGGAATTCTCCAGGCCAGAATACTGGAGTAGCCTTTCCATTCTCCAGGGGATCTTCCCAATGCAGGGATCAAACCCAGGTCTCTTGCCTTCCAGATGGATTCTTTACCAGCTGAGCCACAAGGGGAGCCCTCCTTGAAGAAAAGAAAGGTGTGACAGTCTGCCTTGTGTTCCGTAGGGGGGTATGGACTGCGGTGGTTGGAGCATGGCGCTGTCACTCAGAAGATGGATTTCGGTGGTGACGGGTAACTGATTGGTTTGGCCTTGCTGGTGAGTGGCCCCGCGTTGAGAATCAGTGCTCTGCAAAGACACCGTCGCTCACCTAGGTCCTTTGGGTGTGTGCTAAGGGTGGGGGTGCAGAGCAGAGATCGCATGTTAAGCGTGATTCTTCACATCAACCGTTTTTGATGCCCGCATAGAGCACCGGCGAGCGGACACAACATCGCATACGTAAGCACTCCGTCCTGGACCCTCGGAGCTCTTCCACATTGTAGGTAATACTAGGATGAACATGCTTATGAATGAACACCCCCCATATTTGGGGTTATTGTCTTAGATTCTCAGAGAAAGGATGGGAAGTATGTGAACATTTTCATGGCTCCTAGGGTAGAGCGCTAAGTTGGATTTTCCCCCCAAATACTGCACATTTAGGCTGGCCTGGCAGTGTTCAAGAGCGTCAGTCTCACCCCAGCAGGTGCCAGTATTTCCACCATCTCACTTTAAAGAGAAGGAACGGAGGCTGGACTTGTCAAAGTGACCTGTGGCCTGTCTGAAGTTACGCTTAGTCAGTGCCAAACTGGGGACAAGAACTCAGGGATGTCTTATTCACCAGCCAGGGTGTTTTGCTGCTGCTGGCTTTCTCCACCTCCAGCCAGGCAGGAGGGAAGCCATCAAGCCTGGCGCATGGTTCCCTCTCCGTCCTCCTCTCTCCACCAGCTCTGATGTCAGCTGCCCAAGGAGCTCACATTTCAGGGCTTTTCACTGTTTTTCTGCTTCTAAAACCCGGGCCTCTCCTCTCTCAAGTTCCCCACCTTCCGAGAACCTTCCTCCTATGGTTCAAAGGAAATTGTCACATACTTGAGCTGCGGGTTAGATGTAGATAAGTGGGTGGGGAAGCAGTGGGACAAAGGCGAGGTGACAGCCAAAGGGAGAGACAAAGGCCAGCCAGACTGGCCAGAGCAGTGGGTGCCACAAGAGGAAAGATGCAGCGAGAAGGTGGTTGGGGCCTGAGGTGCTGAATTAGGGAGTTCAAGTCTGAGGGACTGGAGAGCATCCCTGGCCAGACACCTGCTGCTATGGGGACACGGATTGTTTCCAGAAGAAAGCTGGACAGGGCCCTTAACAGGATATCTCGGTGGGTCTCAAAGGATCCTTAAACCCCCAGCTAGACCAGAAGAAAAACGACAAGAGTATTTGAGTATGCTCTTTTTCAGGACAGACAGCCCCGTGTGTTCATCAGATTTTCAAAAAGCTTTCTAACCAACTCCACTCCCCTTCCAAATTTCCAAGTAAAATTAAAACGAAAGGTTAAAGTCATCTAGAAATATAAGCTTTGTTCCTGAGTTACACACACACACACACACACACACACACACACACACACACATATTTACCATGGTAAAAAGAGAGGAAATAATTATAGATGGTCCTTCTCTGATAGGTAGATGGTAGATAGGTATGTAGGTAGGTGATAAATTGATAGATAATTGTAGATGGTAGACAACTGATAGATGGTTTCTAACGATAAATGATTGATAAGCAATTGCTAGGACAGGTCTATAGAGAGCAAATAGTCCCAGTAAAGAGTTATTATTTGTGCCACCTGTTTTCTTCTTTCTTCCTGCGTGACAGGGAGCCGGCGGAGCTGGGAGGAGCTGGAAAACCTGGTGCTGAGGTGTTCAGATCACTGCCCTCCAAGACGATCAGAGGCAAAGATAAAGTCTTTGTGAAGTGACAAAGTCAGTTAGTGGGAAAATGGGATTTGGTTTCACAACTTTTCCAGAGCCGTCTCTTGCGTAAGACGGGACGCCCTTGAAAACAATCACCGTGAGCCCTTCTCAAGCGCTTGGTGGGTGTCGGGCACTGTGCTAAGTGCTTTACAAGTGTTATCTTGTTTACTTCTCGGCAGCGCTGGTGATTCGGGCAGCACTCTACCTCCTGTCTTACAAGAGAGGAAATGGAGGCCCTGGGACGTGAAGTCACCAGCCCCAAAGCAAACAGCTGCCACTGGAACAGTGGGTACCGGAAGCCAGCCAGGCTGGGTCACGGAGCTGGGGCTCGAGACAGCCTTTGAGAGCAGTCATGTCATGTGGTCTATAATCCACCCCATCTCTGTCTTCCACAAAAGGGTTGGACCCTGAGTAGCTTGGCATTGCTGTTCTCTTCTCCTTTAAAGGAATAGTTTAGTGAGTATACTTGAAATTATCCAGGTTTATTGTCAATACTTATGGGAAAAAAGTGATAGTAGTGTTAATAGTAGTTATAGTCATACCTCCCATTGACTGAGCATCTGAGTCAGACAGTACACAAAGGCTCTATAGTCATTTTAATTCCATCCTTACATTTAACTCCATCCTTACAACAAGGTTCCAAGGTGAGTATCAGAGGGGATCCCTTTTACAGATATCGGTGCTGAGGTCCAAGGAGGTTTGGATAACCTGCCTGATGTCAGCCGTGAGTGGAGGAAGGCTAGAAGGCACCCCTGCTCTTTTCAATTCTCTGTCTCTCTCTGGGCCGTGCAGGGCACAGAGGTGCAGAGGTTGGCGATTTTGCTGGGGCCTGATGGTTCGGGCATGGGAAGGGCCCAGGTCAAAAGGAAGGAAAGAAGGGGAGAAGAGACGGAAGGGAAGTAGGAGTGAAGGGGAGATGGAGGGACAGGGGAAGAAGGAAGAGGGGGGAAGGGCAGATGCGTGGCAGCACAGGCTACGGTCAGGCAGCATCGAGACGGGAGGAAGGGCCCAAATCTAGAGTTGCCAAAGCCCCACCAGAAAGCTGCCAGAGTGAGTGACTCAGCCCCCAAGTCACTCACTCCAGGATACAGTCAGAGGTATGGCCCAAGTCTTTTTGAAATTTGGCTACAGTCTTTGAGGCCAAAGCTCACTGCCCCATAAAATGTTCCTGGGGCGGGGGGGGGGGTCAGGTGAAGATAGGAGTATGCCCCTTCGATTAAAATCCATGGTCCTTTTAGCTCCTGCCCTCTCTTGGGTTTTGATCTTGATTCTGGAAGCCCTACGGCCTAGGACACATGAAATGCAGGAGGGACAGCCAGCCCCTAGGATGGACCTAGGAGGGTAGGGGTGGACAGGGTCACAGCCATGATTCAGGGTCAAGGCTGGGAAAACCTATAATGGAGAAGCATGTAAGTCTTGTCAAGTACAGAGGCCAAAGCTGGACACAGAGTCTTGAGAGGACTTCAGGGCAGAGGCTGCAGCCAGTGTTCCAGGTAAGCACGCAGGGGCCGGGGAGGCATGATGCCAACACCAGCAGGTATAACCAGGGATGAGAAGCCCTGTCTGAACAGCCAGGAGGAAACAGTCTGGGCTGGATCCCAGGCCCAGTGAGGTCGAGAGGATCCCCTCACAAATGACCCAGTGAGCCCGGGACCCCCAGGCAAGAGGGACACTCTCTTCTGGGTGGGGCAACCCTCTGCACTCAGAGTCCTGGGGCTATTCTCTGGGGAAGGATGAGGGGTGAGCTTGACCAGAGAAAGTGGGCTCCCAGGAGGTGTGACTGGTGCCCATGTCCCAGAAGCCAGGCTCTTCGTCCATGGCAGCCTCCAGAGTCCATGCCACCCACTCTCCAGAGCCTTTACTCCCCTGCCCCGCCTTCAGTCATCCTGGGCCTGACATTTTCTTTCAGTTCAGAGAAGAAAACTTTGTGTTTCTTGATGCTGAAAGTAACATCCATGTATCAAGGAAACTACCCTGTGTGGAGGGTGATTTTATCTTACAATAAAGGCACATTTTCGCCCTGTTTTCCTCTCTGGCCATTTTACGGTAAGCATTTCCCTGGTGCCCTTCCCCACCCCCACCCCCCGCCCCGTCCCGATCCCTGTACTTTTTGCCACCTCATCTCAAGTCTTACCTGCAGGTGCCTCTGGCTGGCATCTGTGTACTCAGATTAAGCGAGCCACGTTGTCACTGCTAAATGTTCAAGTCTTAGTCTTTTCATGGGAATTGCTTAAACAATCGGAAAAAGTTTGCATAACAGAAGCCAAAGAAACCCTCCCCTGGCAGTGCCAGTCAGCAGCCAGCGCTGACTCCCAGGAGTCAATACAGAACTCGACCGCATATTCTCATTTGTTCTATCAGGTTCCATGTAGGTTTGAAACTAGAAAACCAACCCTGTTAGAATTGGGCATAAAATAAGAGCAAATAGGCCCTTGCATGAGTTGGGCTTCAGGGAGGGAGTATGAAAGCATGTGCTGAGTGAGTTCAACATGGTGGTTCGATGTGGTCTTATTTTCCTTTCAGATTCTTGGCTCTGTCCCAGAGAGAGGAGGTAGGCAAATAGGTTTCACTGCACCTCTAACATTCTTTATGTTACATGAGCTTGTTTCTCGGAAACGTTACATTATTTCTGTCTCAGTGCTGTAGCGCTGGTATGGTGTAGTTATCTCAGTGCAGGAAAGGGAATGCTCCTACCTTCCAGGGTTTGCACCTCTACCCAGACTGAGAACCACTGGTTTAGTGCAAACAGGGCTATACTAGAAAAAACAGATTTTTAGATCCTCCTTTACCTTGAATTGAACTGTGGGACTAAGAAGGCTGGAAATAGAAGCATATTCAGACCCTCAGAGCTGCGAGGCTCCTCAGGGGTCCTACAGACCCACACACTCACCGCACCCCGAAGGAAACAGGGTGTGTCCAAGGTTACAAAAGAAGCTATTGGCTAATCCACAAACACCTCATCCATGCGAGACTTTATGAAATGATTAACAACGACATCCTGTGTAGGAATGTGTACATTTACAACCCGTCTTGTTTCGAAGGATTTGAGCCAGCTTACAAGAATTCCTACCATGCAAGGTAAACACACATTAAAAGTAAGAAAGAAAAATGAGGCACAGGGCAAGTAAGAGCAAAGATGGAAGCCAGGCTTGAGATGAACCCTGGAGAGATCTGTGTGCTTGATTCAGCAGAGCCCTAGATGTGGAACCAAGATGCCCAACAGTCAAGAGTAGGGGGCAATATGCCAGCCGTGTGGGGCTCCGATTTCTTATTCTCTGGGGCTTGCCACATCCCTCTCCAGGCATCAGTTTGCCCATCTGTCAAATGGACAAATCCTGCCTTATAGGATCTTCATGAAAATCAAGTTAAATCTTGTATGTAAAAGAAAGCACTTAAAAAGTACAGTGTACACAGATGTATAGAACAGCCTTCTGGACTCTGTGGAAGAGGGAGAGGGTGGGATGAATTGGGAGAGTGGCATTGTAACATGTATGATATCAAAAATGAAACGATTCGCCGATCTAGGTTCAATGCAGGATGCAGGATGCTTGGGACTGATGCACGGGGATGATCCAGAGAGATGGTGTGGGGCGGGAGGGAGTTGGGGGTTGGGATTGGGAGCTCCTATACACTCGTGGCTGATTCATGTCAATGTATAGCAAAACGAATACAGTACTGTAAAGCAAAACAAATTAAAAAATAAAATATATATATATATAAAATAAAACCAAAAAGAAAAGTACAGTATACAAAAGAGCTTATCATTTTATCTTCTTGCTGTCTCCTTGTGATGTATGAACCACTATTCATTTTCCATTGGCTGATGTTGACTCCAGGTGTAAGTGGCTATAGTTGGTCAAAGTTAATTCAATATGCATTCTTAAGAACGTCAAGCACTGTCCAAACACAGGATGAGAAGCCTTATAACGTTTCCTGAACTCTAATTAAGCCTATTTCCACCATCATATCTTTTATCCTTTCCTTGTTTTAACTGGGAAAAATTAAGATATTAGAAGCGACAGGGATTGTAAAATTCTAATGTGAAGTTTGAGTACCCTCCTAGAAAATTCCTGTTTCCTGGTGCAGACTGTTGTTGCACAGTGGAGAGGAGAGAACGAGGTTGGGGAAGGGGAGTGTGGGCCCTTCAGGGGCCTCCTCAGCCGCAGTTTTGCAGGAACAGTTTCGACCTGTCACTTAGAGGGTTTTCCAGCCTTATGTGTTGGGGTGGATGGAATATGGCATTTTCTCAACACCAGAGCCATAACTTTACCTAAAAGTTAACTAGTGGTCAGGAGTGGGCATGGTGGGGTTCCAAGAGGTGGGAGAGGGCAAAGGAGCCATGGAGTTGGAACAAGCAGAGCTCTGGGGGCCTCAGTAGGCTTCGCTTATGTGGCTCTTGTCTGAGATAATAACGGGGTACTCACTGAGAAGAGTTTTTCAATAAACGGGCATTCATAGCAAGAACCATGTAAATAATATAATAATAGAAATATTAAAAAAAAAACATATAGTAGGGCAAAGCCAATACAGTATTGTGAAGTAAAAAAAAAAAAAAAAAAAAACCCATATAGACAGTATGTCTGGTTTGGGACCGAACACGGGAAGGTCACTACGGGCAAAGATATCCAGCATTCTCCTTGGAAAATCATTGGTCTCATAAGGTCATTGCTTCCAGAGTCCACTGACCTGTGGAGGACAAATAAACAGTGGGATGAATCGGCCTCAGCTGACAGGCGGCTACAGAAGAACCTGCATTCTGGTCTGTGTAGCCCTTCATATTTCTCATTATTTTTGAAGCATTCATGTAGGATTAATATCATCGTCCCCATTTTATAGATGAGGAAGTGGAGAGCCGGATTGGTTGAAAGTATATACTTGTTGGAATGGCAAGAATCTAGTTGTCCCAGGCAGGAAGGCAGCCTGGAACACCTCATTGAGGATGGAAAGGAATCCTCACTGAGAACAGGAACTCTGGAGACAGACTCTGCATCCTGGTTCCAGCATGGCTTGCACTTTGACCTTAGGCGAGGTCTGGACTGCAAGGAGATCCAACCAGTCCATCCTAAACGGGATCAGTCCTGAATGTTCATCGGAAGGACTGATGTTAAAGCTGAAACTCCAGTACTTTGGCCACCTGATGGGAAGAGCTGACTCATTTGAAAAGATCTTGATGGTGGGGAAGATTGAAGGCAGGAGGAGAAGGGGATGACAGAAGATAAGATAGTTGGATGGCATCACCAACTCAATGGACATGAGTTTGGATATACTCCGGCAGTTGGTGATGGACAGGGAGGCCTGGCGTGCTACAGTTCATGGTGTCGGAATGCGTCGGGCATGACTGAGTGATCGAACTGAACTGAACTGAACTGAGCCTCTCTCTGCTTCAGTTTCCTCATCTGTAAAGCTGTTGGCTGGATTACCTAGTCAACACATGTAAAGTGCTCAGAACAGCCCCTGACACATACGAAGTGCCACACGAGCATGTCAAACACATCAACTCCCAGCTCAGAGCCCACCTCTGCAACCCCCAAACCAAAGCAGAGCCACGGCAGGACCCCAAGAGCGTGTGCTCCATCCCACGGCAGAAATTCCGATGCCCCTTGAGGTCAGCAGAGAGGCGTCATATGGCGGAGAGAGGGCCCAGAGTGGACGGGAGCGGGGAGCAGACACCTGGCAAGCCTCTCCAGCACCCGGGGAACAGTCCTGCTGGTTCTCTCTTTGAGGACTTTGCCAAGGAGGAACTCACAGGCTCAATAAACCTGTGCCAAGCAGGAACGAGATGCTATCTGGGCCTGACAGGCTGATGAGTTCTGTGTGCCCAGCTTCCCACCAGGGGCAAACACCAGCCCAACCGTGCACCGGCCCCTCTCCCCTTCTTTGCTTTGGTGGATTTGTTTTGGTTGCTGCCAAGGGCACCCGTCAGAAATGACGGGAGGTTTGCCTTTGGGGAGGGCTGTGAGAGTGTTAGGCAAACAAGTCCTGGCAAGCCATCTTGTAACTCTGGCCCTAACAGGCCACAGGTTGACCATGGGACTTACGGTGCATCCCAAAAGCCATGGGTCCATGCACCGAGGGACAGGTCTGAACTGGGAGGCAGGCATCCTGCTTCCGGCCCTGGCTCTGCTGCTATGGGGCTCTGCGTCCTTGGCCAGGTACTTCCTCCTTCCAGGTCCTCACTGTTCTCATTTGTAAAACGAGGGTCTTGGGAGGCAGAAGGGGTGATGAACGCAAAGGCCCTTTTCGGCCCTTCCATCTGTGAGTCTGCAGGAAGCGCCGTAGCTTTCCAAAGGGTTGCAGGTAGCTCTGCCTTCTTGTGGCTCCTGGGTCCTTTTCTGGAAGACCCTCGGCTGTTATTATTGACGTGGCAGCATGGAGGGGCGTCTGTGCATTCAACAGACATGGAGAGTGAGGTCCCCACGCCCCTCACCCTGTCCGGGTGGGAAGAGAAGAGGATCGACTCCCCTGGCAGAGGATGGCAAGGCAGCCAAGGGAAGACTGCCAGGCACAGCCTTCACCAGCTCACCTGGCCCTCCGCCCGCTGTGCGGGGGAGCACCAGACCGGGAAGCCTGTGGTCTCGGCCACATCCCTTCCCCCTCACAGGATGGTCCCTTCACCTGAAAACACTGGAGCAGAGTTAGCTGACCTTGCTCACCCTCTGTTCCTGAACTGTACTGGTCACTCCACGTCTGTTATGCACAAGCACTGGAGTGGGGCTGGAAGAAGGGCAAGGTTCAAGGTGCCCTTTGCCCTCAAGGAGCTGACCCCATGTCTTCACTATCACTTAATGAATTGATTCATTTATTGAGTACCCACTATGTGCCAGAAGCATCTGGAAAGGATAAGGGTCATGATCTATTCTTTTTTTTTTTCCTATCCAATTCTCCCTGTCCTAACATACGAAATATCTGCACACGTGGTAGTTAAGGGTACAAACCCTAGAACCAGTCTGCCCAGGGGTGACGCCTGATGATGTTCCAATGACCAGGTTCAGTCTCCCTGACTGTAAAATGGGAAGAATGATAATTCCTACCTCCCAGGGTTCTTATGAGAATTCAAAAAATTTAACACTTTGAGAACATTTAGCATAGGGCCTGGCATGTTGACGGTGCCCAGTAACTGTCTATAAATAAAATATTTACAAAGATGAATAGAGCCAGCCTGCTATAAATTCATCATCAAGAGAAACTCACACATGCACTTTCCTTCCTATTCTAAATTATGTGGGCACTGTTAGTCATCAGGCTCTGTGTTCACAGGCAGTGCAAAGGTGAACTTCACCACAGCTAAGCTTAACTATCCTAAGTTCCAAATCGGTAAGGTTCAAGTTCATGAGCTTCTACTATAACCAAAACTAGTCATCATTGATTTCATCCTATTTCCTCTCCAAATACTTAGTTGAAACTGAGACTAGCAGTCTAGCTGACTTGAATTTCTCCAACTATTGCTCTCCCTGGTCAGGACTCACAGGCCACGCTCAGCAGGCAGGACCCCAAAGGTGGGGAGAAGCATGGATCCCACTGAGCTCAGGGCAGCCTAGAGCTGAGACACAGGGGCCTCCAGTCCTAAGGCTCAGGATCTATGGGCTGTGGTCTCCTAACATAATGCCTGGCAGGGTCCCAGGATGACGAGAGCCCCTGCAGGAACAGACATGCCTCAGTATTTTGCAACCTGTTCCAATACTGGCTGAGGGTAGTAAATGGAAAAGTCACAGGATAAATCTCACTTGGAGTTGCCAGTTTGGTTCATGCTTAGACCCACTTCCAGACCCACAGGTGCCTTGGGCACAATGACTGGGCTTGAAGTGACCAAAGCTGATGCCAGACTCCTAATGGTGGTCACCACTGGGACAACTACCCCAGAGAAACACCTTACTAGCACACTCAGGGAGAAGGAGCTGGAGCCCCAAGCCCACAGGCCTTTGGGGTGGTCTTCCCACTTCTTCCCAAAGTGTTTCACCAGCTTCCTCACTGAGGGCTCACTCATTCAGCTCACCAGTACTTACTGAGCGTCGACTCTCTGCCACACAGGTGCTAAGCTAGGTCCTCAACATGAAGCCACCCCACAGTGAAAGCACACTGGGCTGAAGCTGGGAGGTAAGGTCAGAATTCTAGCTCCATCACTGAGGATACGTGAGACAGGTCACTTCCCTCTCTGGGTCTCAAGGGTCTCCGTCCATAAAAACCTAGAACTGGGCTGAGAATGCCCTTGGTCCAACTCTGTTAGATCCTTTGTTATTTAATCTGTTAGGTAACATCTCTGCTTGGCAATTTGATCTCTGGTTCCTCTGCCTTTTCTAAATCCAGCTTGAACATCTGGAATTTCACAGTTCATGTACTGTTGAAGCTTGGCTTGGAGAATTTTGATCATTACTTTACCAGAGTGTGAGACGAGTGTAATTGTGTGGTAGTTTGAGCATCTTTGGCATTGCCTTTCTTTGGGATTGGAATGAAAACTGACCTTTTCCAGTCCTATGGCCACTGCTGAGCTTTCCAAATTTGCTGGCATATTGAGTACAGCACTTTCACAGCATCATATTTTAGGATTTGAAATAGCTCAACTGGAATTCCATCACCTCCACTAGCTTTGTTTATAGTGATGCTTCCTAAGGCCCACTTGACTTCACATTCCAGGACGTCTGGCTCTAGATGAGTGACCATACCATCGTGATTATCTGGGTCATGAAAATCTTTTTTGTATACTTCTGTGGATTCTTGCCACCTCTTCTTAATATTTTTTGCTTCTGTTAGGTCCATACCATTTCTGTCCTTTATTGAGCCCATCTTTGCATGAAATCTTCTCTTGGTATCTCTGATTTTCTTGAAGAGATCTCTAGTCTTTCGCATTTTATTGTTTTCCTCTATTTCTTTGCATTGATTGCTAAGGAAGGCTTTCTTATCTCTCCTGGCTATTTTTTGGAACTTTGCATTCAAATGGGTATATTTTTCCTTTTCTCCTTTGCCTTTCGCTTCTTTTCTGTTCACAGCTATTTGTAAGGCCTCCTCAGACAACCATTTTGCCTTTTTGCATTTCTTTTCCTTGGGGATGGTCTTGATCCCTGTTTCCTGTACAGTGTCATGAACCTCCCTCCATAGTTTTCCAGGCACTCTATCAGATCTAATCCCTTGAATCTGTCACTTCCACTGTATAGTCATAGGGGAGGCGAAGAACTGACTCACTTGAAAAGACCCTGATACTGGGAAAGATTGAAGGCGCAAGGAGAGGGGGACGACAGAGTATGAGATGGTTGGATGGCATCACCGACTCAATGGACATGAGTCTGAGTAAACTCCGGGAATTGGCGATGGACAGGGAGGCCTAGTGTGCTGCAGTCCATGGGGTCACAAAGAGTCGGACACAACTGAGGGACTGAACTGAATATCTCTGGTGTACAGACAGTGGCAATCTTGGTCAAAGAGCTCCAAGCTTGTAAAAAAAAAAAAAAAAAAACTACAAGCCTAGCAACCCACGAAGTTCTCCATAGCCACAGGGAGGGTTCCTGGTTTGCTCCCTGGAAATAGAAGAACCAGTAGCCTTGGGGATGTATTTGAAGAACTGGCCACAGGGAAACGGTAGGGCAGGGCAGGGGAGGGAAAGGGGGACTGCTGTGGCTCCCTTCCGGATGTGATCCGAGGGATCCCCGAAAGGGTTCCTGTGCCCCAAATATCCCCCCTCCCCCAATCTGGTGTCCTGCCTTTGGAATTTCTCCATTTGCAAGTCACTACGTGGGAGTGGAGGGCTGGCATTCCATCGCAGGGATCTGTGCAAAACGCAGACGCTAGAGAAGGATGAGGTTTTTCACCCTGCTGAGGCTGCCTGGGTCTTCCCTCCCTGCCAGCCGGGGCCTGGGCAGCCTGTGGGCACCGGGGCTCTGAGGGCAGAGAAAGAAGGGAACCTTGAAGGGATCCTTAGGGAGTTGGGGGCGGGTGGGGTGCGGGGAAAGAGACAAAGAGGGCACGCACAGAACCTGAATTCTGCAGGAGGGGTCGGAGTGGGAGCGTTAAGAGCCAGAGCTCGCCGCCTCCCTGC